>JAODAL010067056.1:0-17473 GCA_025379985.1 Phyllomedusa bahiana
AAAAGGGAAATACCCCCACTTCTGACATGCATACCCCCCAGACAGCAATAAAGGGGGGGCACGCTCTGGTTCCCAAATTCTAGCAGACCCCAGTACACTTTGGGGCCCCAAAGACCCTACTGAAATCCTCCTATTTTTTTAACCATCGTGCCCGCCCCGGATGCCTTACCTTTTTAACCACCCTTAAAAAGGGATGACGTTCCTTACTTCGGCGATTCACTCCCCTTCGCTTCTCACTCTGTAAATGCGGGGCTTTCTTCCCCCCCACGGGATGACATCATCCCCCCCTTCACTGCGGGCCTGAACTCCCCCCCCCCCCCCCCTCTGAGTCCACATATCACGTGTCCTCTCTAGCAGTCTTATTTTTTAAAGCTGTAACATACCACAGGCTGCTTTCAATCTAATCGGGGCACTGACCTCACAGCGGGATTATTACGCTTTCTAAAAAGGGGCCGACGCGCGGGAGAGTTGGGCAAGGGAAAAAACTGTTTGTTTTCTCATTGTACAACTGCTGCAGTGTTTTCTTTTTTTGGGGAGACAGAAAAAGCTACGGCCCCTAACCTGAGTCAGGGGAAAAACCGCCCAGAATCGACCCAGGGGCTGTACAGAAGAAAAATGAGTCTCAGCTAGTGAATGCAAGGAGGGGGGATCAGGGGGGGTTCCCCCTCACGGTTAATCAGAGAACAAAAACACAACAAAAGGACACGTGAGAAAAAGGGCAGCTTTGTAAGACATCCAATTGCACTGAAAACATTAACATTAATTTTACCGTTACAAAAACAAAAAAAACCAGTCATGACAGATAGATGGAGCCCTATCTGTTAAACTATAGAAAGAGAAAAGAAAATTATGTAAACTTGCGCCCCATTCCAAAAGCTTTGTCCTCGTTTTTTTAAAAACCTCTAACCTTCAACCCTAGCCACCAGTTGACTCAAGGGCACCCAATTTTCCTCTCCAGTCCTCACCGTTATCCCAGACCCAAGGACACCATTAGAGAGACCAACACGGGTTTGGGTGGGAGCAATCCCCCAATTAAAAAGCGCACCCCACTGGGTCACATTTGCTTGCGTTCCCTTCAATTTTTCCATAATGTTAATAACATGGCCAGTCACGGCCATTCTTTCCCTTTGGGAACATGTTTGCTTTGTAGGCCACACCATCTTGTGCCCCCTTTCTTCTTTTGGTTGCATAGCTGAAAAGCCATACATGTTTTCTATTGAAGCATACCTTTCCTAGTTAAAAACCATGTGGGGCATGACCTTACAAAAAATAACAGACAACCTCTTTGCAAAATTAAAACCTGTCAAAAAAAAGGGTCCTTAAAGTACCATCACTTAAATTTTCATTTTTCCCAGGCAGACGCCAACATAAAAATTTTAAACAGATTTAATCATTTTTTTTCAGTTTCTTTTTTTTTTTTTTTTTGTTTTTTTTTTTGACTCTTTTTTTTTTTTCCCCCCGCCTTTCCGGGCCATAACATTTTTTTTTTTTTAAAAACAAAGGGAGGGTGGGGGGGGAGAGCAAAACGCGAGTTCCCCCTTCCAATCACGAGCTGTAACCCCCGATTTTCCCATCACACATCGGGAAAAAGCCATATCTAAAATAATCATTGTCATTGCCAAATTGTGAGAACCTCAAGGAACTATAATTCACTATATATTTTTGAAGTTTCAATTTAAAGCAAGAAACATGCTAAAACAAACCATTTTAGTAAAATCTATATAAAACGGGCCCATATCTAACAAAAAAGGGGAAAATTTGACATCGGGAAAACAGACCCCCAGTCACTTTATGATTGCAACTGAATAATGGCAAATTAAATAAGAGCCATGTTTTTTCATCCTGTTTAAGTCACCCAAAAGGGGGGAAGGGGGCCCTTTGAAGATAAAAATCTGGCGCATATATCAGACCTGAACCAATTCCCCCCCAGCTGGCTTAAAGGCACCAAAACCCCTTTTAGGCACTAAGCGCCTGGTGACCAAAAATCCATAAGGGGTTAAAAAAAACACTTTACCCCCAGCCGTTTCCCCTGGCTCAGGGCCCCAAAAGCCAGTTTTCCGGAAACACCATTTTTTTGCTCCCGGGATCCAGCCTTGGGAAGAGCCCACCTTGCCAATCATTTTAAAACATAAACCACAATTGTGGTGCTAAAGACCGGGGCACCAACCCTCAGAGGAAAAAACACTTTTCCCCCCCAGCCGCACTCCACTGGTCAGGGGCCCCAAAAGCCGCCTTGCTGGATAAAACCGTTTTCGCCCAGGGAACCAGCCTGAAAAGCCCAATTTTCCCCAGATCCTTCAAAACAGTAAACCCCTTGGGGGAAAAAATTCAACCCGGACGACTACCTCAAAATTTTCACGGGTTCTGCGAAGCAGGGAGCCTCCTCCTGCCCCACAAAAGCCCTCAGCGGACGCACAACAGCTAAAGGGGCCCGACGCGCCCAGACCCGTAATAAAACCAAAAAAAATTTACAGCAGTTTAAACTATACTTTTATCTTGTATGGGGTGAGTGAAAACCCCCCTCATGTGGGTGAGGGGGTCATGTGCTTGTCTTCCCTGAGCTGCAGACACATCTTTCCTTGTTTTCTTGGTGAGGGAAAAGAGGGAGGGAGAAAAACCGGGAAGTTAAATCCATACCAAAACCCCCCCCTCCTCAAAGAAACTTTTCCCCCATCCACCACCCCCCCTCTCATAAAAAAACCCCCCCCCCCTTTGTTCATCCTATAAACTACACAACAGGACTTAAGCAAAATGCAGGACTACAGTCCCTTAAAAAAACTATCTCCTTTGCTCAAAATTACTTACATAAATAAAATGATACACTGAAAACCAAAGCTTAATACTTCACAAAACAGCCAAAAACCCCCAGACTAAAATGGAGCCTGGTTCCCCCCCCCCAAAGCATGGCCCCCCTTCACTTGGGGCTTTGGGGTTCAGCAGCCCCCCTTTCTTCCCCCCCCTAATAATCCACCCACCCAAAATCTTATTTTAAAAGCTGCCTCCGGCAACTCTAGGGAAAACCTAACTCTTTCAGGTGCTCCATAACTGCCCCTTCACTGTCAGGTGAACCTTTCGCTAAGTTGTTCATTGCCCTACAAACTTGTTTTTCTCCCTTTTAAGATCCAGGAATACAAATATCTAGCACTGACAATGCTGGAACTATTACATCAACCTGAAAAGATTGTGGATTTTATGTGCTGCCTTGGTTGTCTGTCATTTTGGACGATGTAATTCCCATAGGTTCAGGAAATATATTTAATGTATTTGCAGCTCAATGATAAAAGTAAATCAATCTTGATGTGTTAAATATCTCCAAATAAAAATGTCAGATTTTTCTTTAAAGCTCCCCCAAATTTTCTTCTATACAAATTAAACCCAAATTTTTGATGCTTAAAGTTTTTCCCTTGAATACAGAATTATTTTTTTAAGTGCTAAATAAAAGAAGAAAACAAAGTTGAAAATAGTATAGCCATAAAAAGACCAGGGTCCCTTGTGAAATATAAGTTGTTGGCAATTCCAAATTTCATTTTCTTCTTTTTTGTTGCATAAAAAGGGTTGCATAGAAGGCAAAAAAAATTAAAAACCCCTTTTTAATTGCCAGTTCACAAAATTAAGACACAATTATCCAGTAGCATTTTATTGAAAAGTGACTTAAGCATTTGTTGCCATGGAAAAAACCCCAAGAAACATTCCATTTAATTATGTTTTACTGCAGCGTTCAGTTCTCAAGTATCTTAAAGGATTACTGTATAAGTGGTCTCCTTTTTTAAAGACATTTACAGTGTTATTTCACAGTTTTACATTTGTTAGTTAATTTTTATGATTTAAAAATATTTTATACAATAGTTAATAACACAAGTTGCCAAAGGCAACAATTTTATCAACTTTTGATTCCAGAATTGCTGCAATATTGAAAGGTCTTTTTTTTAAACAGAAAATTTATGCAGAACGAGGATTAAAGAACCAACTCAGGCTGTATGTCAAAAAACCCAAATTCGGCCAGTTTTAATAAAATTTTGACAAAATTTGTCAAAAAATCAACCCAAACCCTAAACTGGGATTAGAGTTAGGGTTTGTGATGTGGTTTTATGGGTTTATTTACCATTCCCCCCCTTTCCCCCAGCCCAGTATGCTGCAATTTCCGAGTGATTTTCAATCTGATGTCACTTCTGGTTACTGAAGGGGCTTGGACCACCCTAAAAAAACAGTGTTTTTTGTGACTTTAATACATAATATTATGTAGTGTAATTTAAAAGGTTTAAAATTACTAAGCAATTTTTAAAGGGCAGGGTACTAAGCACCGGGGTGGGGGAAAATCCTGACCAACCAGTGGGGGGAAAAAGGGGGGCTTGCAGGTCCATATAAAGAAGAACCCCAAAATTTTAGAGTTAGTAGTTTAGAGTTACAGATCCTGTTATCGGCATCCTACTAGCCGGCAATGAGGTGGAACAGGCTACAGGCACAACATCAGCCTGGGAGCTCACGGGAGAAAAGGGAAAAAAGGCAAAACAGCAAGAGGGATGGAGGAGAGAAAAGGGTTGAGAACAGGCAAAAAGGGAAAAAAATCCAAAGAAGGGGGGGAAATGGAAAAATCAAAAGATTCCCCGTAAGTAGCCCAGGGAGAGTAAAAGAAACAGTACAGTCTTTAGGAAATAATCACCGCCTGCAGGGGAAAAAATTTCAGAGGGAAGATAATAAAGGCCAAGAAACATTAAGTGAATTGTTTTGAAAAAAAAGTGGGAAAAAATTCAAAACGAAATTTTCTACCCAAAAGTTATTTTGATGGGAAGTGTAACCTGCTGAGAAAACCTTTGAGTAAAGCCTGCAAGATCTCAGGCTGAGAGAGGGCGACACGTATGAATGTTGGTGCGACAGGGCCCTTTTAATCGCATTTTAAAGGGAGTACAAATGCACCAAAATCTATGACCTATTCTTTTGCATCAAAATACAGGGGAATTGTAGTGCCAATACCAAGTTCCAAAAGTTCACCTTTAAAAGGTCTGCTGTTTTAAAAATGTTTTCCCCTTAGGTTTGGGATCAAAAAAACATAAATTTTCTACTTTACTATTGGTGCAACCCCACCCCCCAAATGCCCAAAACTTTTACCAACTAAAAAAAATCGGCCGGGGACTTATTGCACCAAAGTTGGAGTGCACGTTCATAAATCTAGAGAACATCTACTAAAACTTTTTGAGCCAGAAACTGCCAGCCCATTCTTTCATTCGAACCCGTGTCTTTCTGTGCTGGTGCATTACGCCTCCCAGTCATTTCATAGCAGTACCCTGCACCGCACACCGTTCCCGGAAACCCCCGCCGGCACATAGGACCAGCACCCACCATCTACCTCCTCCGGTGCACCTTATATTTCCATAACCAACTCCCTTTAGGGTTTGGTTAAAATTTTTGGGTTAGAGAATAAAAATTTGGGGGCGGAAAACCAACCCAAATATTTTCACATGTTTTACCAGTGTGCAACATTGCTACAAACTTTAAACAGCTAAAAACCATTTGTAAATACCATTACTGTTAACACACCTCTACATGGGAAAATCAAAATTCACCATGTAAGTTTTTATTATGTATCAGAGGAAATGCATCAAAAAATTTTTTTTTATATAGACCAAAAGCCAAATGAAGAGGGCAAATTTCTGGATGTGTGGTACAGTGCTTTAAATATTTTGTTATAGTTTAAATTGCTGAAGATCCTGACCAAACTTTTAAAAAAAAAAATTATAAATCCAAGAAAGGGGAATCAGAGCCGGGGGAAATTTCTTGTGGCTACATTGTGCATGAGCAGAGAAAAAACTTCAGCGTGCTGCAATGGATCATCTGACCCCGGGGCCCGAGGGGAGTCCCCGCATTAAATGGACCGGGGGTGGCCGGAGCACGCCGTGTGAAGGGGGGGGGGAATCGGGGGGGGGCGCCGGGGGGCAGATTTAAAGTCCGCCCTTCCGCCCGAAGAGCAGCAGCGCAGCACGGTTTTGGGCAGGGGATACCCTTTTTGTGCCTGCTGGCCATTGTGTCAGGGAGGTGGAGAACTGCTTAGAGGAGAGGGGGGAAGGAGGGGGCAGCTGGGGCAAGGGGGAAGTGATCGGCACTGGAGGAGCTGCGGGGGGGTTTGCGGCATCTAGGGGGGGCAGTGTGGCTGCAGGAGCCCTCCAGGGTGGTCACGGTTTGGTCGGTTTTAAAGGGCCATGGCTGGGGGGAGGAGTAGCCGCAATGCAGGGCCAGGCCACCACAGAGGCCTGAGTGCACACCGAGGGCCCGCCATTGACGGGGGAACCCTTCGGGGGACCCTCCGGGTCGGGGGGGATAACACTCTTGCTGGTGGGGTTTCCCTTTTTCGGCCCGGGGGGTCCAGTGGGGCCCCAGGTCTTCAGGGGTTTTAGGGGGGCCAGGTCACCACCGGTTTGGTCCTCTGTTTCCCCCCATCGACGATCCGGTCCGTTTTGGCAGTGGGCCCCTCCTGGCGAGCCCGGGAGGGGGGGGGTCACCCAGCTGAAAGGCCAGGAGACGCAGCAGGATGACGAGGGAGACGGTGGGGCCCGGGGGGGCCTGGCGGGCGGGTTGGGCGTGGCCTGGACAGTTTCCCAAGGACCCAGGACACCAGCGGAAATTTGGTGGAGTTTGCCCTCTCGAACCCTCGGCCTGCAGGGCGTCCTCCCCCCGCGGGGTTTGAAAGGGCCCTTTACCCGGGGCCCCGGGGAAGTGGAGGATCGTTTTTTCGGATGGAAAAGTCTGTTCATAAACCGGGGAGCGGCTGGTGGGTCCAAAGCCCCCCCCGCAGCCCCCGTTGATATAGTCCTTGTCCCCTTCGTTCCCCCCTATTTGCGGTCCCCGGGTGGTAGTTTAGGGGGGCGCCCGGGGTCCCTTTAGGGCCCAAAAGGGGGGCCCGGTTTTAGGGGGGGAGCGTTTGGGGGGACCCCCGGGGGGCCCGGGGGGTTATCAGATGCGGTTCGACGTTACTGGGGTCGAATGGAGGCGGGGGGCAGGGCGCGGGGGCCCGTCCCCAAATGGGCGTGGGGGTTTCACAGCCTTTTGGGGGTTTTAAAATCCAGCAGGAGGGTGTTCCTTCAGGGGTGGTGCTTGAGCAGGGGGTGCCTAGGGGTGGGGTCACAGTGTCGGTTCAGACTGAGAAGGAGCAGCAGGAAAGGGGCTTGCTGGCAGTTCAATAGCGGCCAGTGAAATTTGGGGCAGGATGTAAGTTCAAACAATCTGCTCTTTTTGTGGGGCGACCCCGCACCCCGTCTCCCCGTTTTAAAAAAGGGCGGGTTATGGGCGGGGCTAGTCTTAGCCAAGGGGGTGACGCCAGTAAAGCTTCAAGAGATGGAGCCGTTTCTGGCCAGATTTAGTAATCGGGCGGCAGCAAATTTGTTGTTGGAGGGATTTACTGAAGGGTTCAAAATCCCCCCCCCCCTCAGCACATCGGGTGCCGTTTTCCCCGTTAGAAATTTTTGGGGGTACCCATGAGCACCCCCCTGGGTTTTCAGAAAGTTTGGGTTAAGAAAAGGCTTTGGGGGAGAAGGCAGGTCCTTTTTTCGGAGCCCCCCTTTTCCGGTTTGGTGGTTTTTACCTTTGGAGGCCCAAGAAAAGGGGAGCCGAATAAATTTTCCCGGGTTTCCACCTTTAAACTTTTAAGGGAGCCGGGGCAATGATGGCATAGCAAAGGGGTTGTGTTCGGTGGTAAACACCCTTTGAGGCCGGGCTTTTTTGCCGCGCCGAGGTGGGTTCGTTTTTGGCAAAAACCGACTAGAAAAAAGGGGTTTTCGTTTGCTGCCGGTGCTGCAGAGGCATGCTTTGTTGGGGGGGTTACTGAGGGGCAGTTTTTTTTGGGTTGGTGCCTCCCAATGGGTTGTTCGCTGTGGCGCGTTTTTTGAGGGTTTATTTTCCTTTTAGAATTGGTGGCGATGGAGTGATTTGCCCCGAAGAAAAGCTTAGGTCATTTAAAAGGGGGGGGGGGAGAGGGAAAGGGCGGTTGAGGGAAAGGACGCTGCTGAATTTTCAGTCTTTGCTTGGGGGAACTGAAATTTTTTACGGATTTTACCCAGGGGCGAGTTTTGTCGGCATTTGGCGAGTGCCCCACGGCGGGGGATTGAGAAAGCCCCATACTTTTGGGGGCGGTTGAATCAGGAAACAGGGAAGATTTGGCAGTTGGGGTCATTTTTGGAAACGGTATAAAGGGCGGTCCCTCATTTTTGGGGAAGGGTCTCCAAACGGGGGTGGGTTTCTTTACCCGATCATCAGGCGCCGGGGGTTTGGGGGCCCTTTGCCGGGAACTTGATGTGCGGCCCCGTGGGGCAGCGTGGGCGGGACTTCCTTTATACGGAATTTGGGTTTTTCCTTGAAAATTTTTCCCCCATCATGGGGGGCGGGTTGATTTTGGGGGGGGATCAGGACCGAAAGATTTCAGTTACTTTTGATAACTTGGGGGGGTGCAGGCTACACAACTTGTCGAGCTTTCCCCCCGGGTTCGGGTTGCTCAGGTTGTTGGTTTTGCGTTGTTTGGAATTGAATTCGTGGGTGGTGGCAGAGCATGTTCTGGGGGTGCTTAATGTGGTGGCTGATTCTCTTTCTCGATTACAGTGGGAGTGGTTCAGGATGCTAGCGCCGACGGCGGCGGAAACGGGAGAGGAGTGACCCAGTCACCTTTGTAACGTGGCCTCCGGGACGCCGACCATTTGATCCGGGCTTCCCTGTCAGGTGGGACTTGGTTGGCCTACGAGAGGGCCGGGGAAATTTGGTTGGAATGGCTTGTAGGTTTTGGTCCGGTTACATTGGAGGAGGTTGGGGTTTTGTTGTGCCTGTTGGTACACATGGAGAGGCTGGGGTGGTCAGCTGCTAAGGTAAGCAGGGTTATGGCGGGTTTGGCATGTGGGTTTCAGTGGTGGAGGAGGAGGGACTTGACCAAGGACTTTGTCATCGCTCGGGCTTTGCAGGGTTATAGGCGAGGGAGGGGGGCAAGGGATTTGCGGCACCACGTTGTTTTCGCATTGTTGGAAAGGCTGGGGAGGGTAGTGGATTCAGTGGCAGTTTCGCAGTACGAGGTTGCCTTATTTCACCTGGCCTCCTCGCTTGCATTTTTCGGTGCGTTGAGGGCTGGGGAGCTAGTTTCCCGTAGTCGTTCAAAAGGAGGTGGGGTGCAGGCGGCGGATGTGTGGGAACACGATGGTTCGGTGGTGTTTTTGATCCGACGGTCGAAGCGGATCAGGAAGAGAAGGGCCACCGGGTCCGGCTAAGGGGGTTTCCTGGGGCGCTGATGTGCCCGCTGTAATGTTTGCGTGCATTTCGGGAATTGAGTAGAGCGGTTAGTGGGCCTCTATTGGTTCACCAAGATGGATCATTTCTGTCGCGATTCCAGTTTGTAGCGGTGTTTAGGCGTTGCTTGGTGACGTTGGGTTTGGAGCCTGGTGAGTTTGCCCCGCACTCTTTTCGCATAGGGGTGGCAACGGAGGCAGCTGGGTGGGGGCTTCACCCTGAGTTTAAACCAAAACAACTACAGGTATAACACCTTGAATAAAGATACATAAAACATAACTTTTAATAAAAATAAATAAGAATTGAGAAAGAAAACGAAAAGACACCCTCAATATAACCCTATCAAAGCCCTTTGTCTGCCTCAAAAATGGGGAAATCGCCCCAAAAAGGGGCGCCCCCCACTGGAACCTAAACTAACCCTGTCCCAAAGCTACATCTAAATGAAAAAAAGAAAAAACACATATACCACAAGATGGATTTGCACAAACAAAAAAATGCTGTGATAAATAACAATACAACAACAATATACGTTTGATGTTCAATAATACATGAATTGATGATCGTCATAGGAAGATGATCAAAAACCCGCATAAAAATTCCAATATTCCAACGCGTTTCCCCCCTAATACGGGGTTCATCAGGGAAAAATTGCAGTTGATAACAACAATACGGAACATCTAGGGAAAAATCAACAAGATGTATGCAATAAATATAACTCACGTCCCTTAATGATGGAAAACAGGCTGGTAAGATAAGGACGGCCCCAGGATAAGTCCATTTTACAGATCCCCGCTATCTGATTACGGGAACAGGACCAGCAAACAAATTCAGTGAATCACAAGCCACATATATAGCAAGGCAAATTAGCCCCCAATTAGTATCAGCCATTAGCACCTTTGACTACCACAACCCTGTATGCAAACGCCCAAAAAAAAAAGAAAAAAAAAAAAAAAAAACGACGCATCATCAATTCATAGTATTATTGAACATCAAACTATATTGTCTGTTATTGTTATTTATCACACACTTTTTTTGTTTGTTTGCACTCCATTTGTGGTATATGTGTTTTTTTTTTTTCATTTGAATGTAGCTAGACAGGGTTAGTTTAGGTTCCAGTTGGGGGCGCCCTTATTGGGGCGATTTCCCCATTTTTGAGGCAACAGGTCTTTGATAGGTATATTTGGGGTGTCTTTTCGTTTTCTTTCTCAATCTTATTTATTTTATTAAAAGTTATGTTTTATGTATCTTATTCAAGGTGTTAATACCTGTATTGTTTTGGTTTAAATTGTATTGGTATACCCAGAACTTCATTTCATTATATAAAGGGGTTCTCAACACCTATACATCGTGCTTAAGTAGAGTACATGGTAGTGTTTGTGTTTTGGATAATCAGGTGCTCCTTCAAAGGTGGACCTTCCTTTTTCTAGTATTATTCTCCTTTGGGTCCTATGGCACACCCCTTTACCCCTTGTGTGTGTTAAATGGCTGACTGAGGTGGAGGAGTTTTTTCTGATAAAGAATACATCAGTATTCAAAAAAGTGATTTACCTTTGTCCCAACTCTTTAAGGATTTAAATGTAAAATATCGATTATACATTAAGTCATGGTGGGAGCTAAAATCATTGGAAAACTATATTAAAAATAGTATAGTTCCGAAAGGGTTAAGGATCCCGATTGTACCAGCATTGAGATCTAAAACCCAAATTAATGCACTTGGGGAACAGGAGGCGACTTCCTCTTCCCTGCGTTTTAATGAATATTCTTGTGGATGAAGAAAAGAATATTTTAGAGAGAGCATATCGAACGTTAAAGACATGTGGAAACTGTGCTAAAAAAACGAAAAAGTGAACCAGAATTCAACCAGAAAGAACTGGAATTTTCAAAACAATATTGACAAATTTACATCCCTCTCAAAGAGAGAAAAATAATCAATCGTGCGCGATTTGGCCGAGTTTAGGGAAAAACGGGCTTATAGGTCTGGAGCTCTAACAGACCATCATTGAATAATAATAGGGGGTACAGATATTCTTCCACTGATACAGACCCACTCTGATTCAGAATCTAGACGTACACAAAATCGTACTTTTTAACAGGTCCCCTTATCAAACTTGATTTCCCCTGGAAAATCGCTCCCGATGGATGCCGCCCAAAAATCGCGGGGGGAGTGGGAGAAAAAGAAATGTGCGTCTGTAAATGCCGATATACCAGTATCTTCTCGGTGTCCTCGGGTTTCAACTCTCGTCTTCTATTTTTTTCCATCTACCACAGCAGTCCTTTTGACAACAGAGCAGTCTCCCTCCACATCAGTCCAACCTACACCTTCTTCTTTTTTAAGAGGATTCTGACGGCAATTAATGGATATTAGGGGTAAAGGCCAGTCAGGTCCTTCTTACCTTACCACAATTTTATCAATCTTTCTGATAGAGAGTTGTCCCCGGGGTAAAATTTTTTCCGTACTAAGTAGAGGTCTTTCATTTGCCTAGTACTCAATGAATCTTTTTGGGTGGTCAGAGATATCCTTTGTTTGCCCCAAAACTTAAATGGAAGAAGTTTTTTAAATTAAAAGAGAACAGACAGTGTGCATCTTTGGTGTGGATTCCACCGATCTTATGGGATAAAAACCCTGGTGGACTTACTGGAGGACAACGGAAAGATCGCTCGTTGGGTCCATTTTCTTCTTGCGACCCAAAGTACTAAAATGCCTCCAGTTTCTGATACAATATCGATATGTTTGTTAAGATGGTGGGGTGACGGTATTGAGAAAATACACACAAATGAGATTTTACCCAAGAAGGTTCAATCTCACCAAAGATGAATACTCTTCCCTAAAAATCGGGAACAGGATAAGTCTATTACTATCAAAATCCGCCACAAAGGGGGGAATATGTCATCTTAACCATCTTGACTAAAAAACATTTTGCCTTACAATTTTGAGGATAAACAAGGCTATGCTTTATAGACTCCAATCCTTCAACAAAATTTCTGTCCCAGCTCAAAAGTATTCTGGGTGAAGCTTTATCCCTAAAAACATTGGATTCAAATAAGTACAATTTCTTATTCCAGCACACCCTCAGGTATCTACTTTTATGGCCTTCCTAAGGTTCATAAGGGGTTGGTCCCCTTAAAATGCAGACCTAAATTCAGGCATAAATAATCACCCAAAATGCGAGTCTCTATGTTGATTAAAATACTTCGCCCTTTCTTTAAACCTCCCTTCCCTCGTACATTAGGATACCACTGACCTGCTGTTAAAATTGGATGGCAGATAGTGGAGGAGGACTTTTGGGTTATGCAGCATTGACGTTGAGGCCTCTACAGCTCCATCCCCCATGAAGGAGGTTTGGGTGCTGTAGAATATACCTGGCCCAAGGAGTGGCCTTCTACAGACACACAATACTTTGTATTGAAGCTCTGCGGTTTATCCTAACACAACAATTTTTTCACTTTTGATGGAAGGTACTACCACCAGCTCAGGGCACAGCTATGGGACCCCAGTGGCCCCCACATATGCTAATTTGTTCCTGGGCTGGTGGGAGAGCACCATAGTCCTCAGGGAATTGATAAAAAATTTTGTTAGTAAATCAAATTTTTTGGGACGTTATATTGATGACATCATCATACTGTGGTCAGGTGATAGAGAAAACTTTCTCTCTTTTATTGAGAGCCTCAACGTCAACTCCGTAGGTTTAAAGTTCACGTTCGAAATCAACGACCGTGAGCTATTTTCTGGACCTTTGATAAGAAAATCTAATGATGGGGTTTTGGAGACAACCATTTTTAGAAAGCCAACTGCAGGAAACAGCCTTTTTAAATGGAGAGTTTCCAATCCACGTTCCCTAAAACAGGTATTCCAAAGGCCAGTACATTAGAACTCGCAGAAATGACTCATCCCTTTCAGCTATACAAGAAGAAGCTGATCGATTAAAAACAAGATTTTTAGAGCGAGGTTACCCAAAAAAGGTTTTATCTCAGGGATACTCATTTGGGACGCGATACTGATAGAAATTCATTTCTTCAGGTTCATTCGCGTAAAAAAACTGTGAGTCCACAACGAAATTATTGGCACCTTTGATCTTGCGTCTTCCCAATCGCTCTCTTATCAGGAGTTTTTGGCCTTTGCTCACCCAGGACCCTATATTATCCCAATTTGTTGATCCAGCCCCGCTATTACATTCAGGAGAGGAGAAATATTGGGGATCGACTTGTACATAGTTTATTAACCCCTCCCGTCCCTCCCCAATGTGTTGACTAAAAAAAACAGTTGGGACATATAGATGTGGAGTTGTAAAGCATGTGGGCTAATTGATGTCTCTAAATCTTCACAAAGTATTTCGACGGGCCGTACCTTTCAGATGTACAGTTATGCAAATTGCAAAAAGAAAGTGTCATATATCATGTTCCTGTCCATGCCCGTCCATGTATGGGTTTGGGAAAGACAAAGCGGAACTGAGGCGCCGTATTTTAGAACATATTGGCGATATTACACATAAACGGGGACTCTCCGTCTCACGCCATATGAATACCTTCCACTGTGATAACCCATTTGCTTTATCCTTTTCTGTAATCGAAGTGGCTCACCATCTCCACTGGGGGAGACTTTGATCGAAAAAACTATACAACGGGGAAAACCCCTTGGATCTTCAATCTTAAATCATTGAAGGGCCCAAAGGGGCTCAATGATTTTTTTGTCCTTTGCTCCATTCATTTAGCAAATTTTTCAATTCACTAAATATTACATATTTATGCATCATCAGTATTAATAAATTTGGGATGTGTGCCATAGTGCTCCATTATTTATATGTATCTTTATCCAGTATTTTTCATTTATCATTCATAATTTGAAATTCATCTTTGTTTTTTAAATATTATTTTTGCTTTATTTAAATTCAGTATCAACAAGCCATATTTTGGTACGTTTATTATAGCTATGAACATCTACGTTATCTATTGAGTACCTCATTGGGCCTTCAGTGTGGTACCTTTTACTGGGTCTATTACTAACATTCATCTGGTTAGTTGCACATAAGTATCCTGCTCTATGGGGTTGTTTTTTTTATATATCTATAGTACCATATAGCGCCTTTGTACTGCCACAACGTTTTTTTTTTTTTTCTATTTTTTAGGTTCAGTATTAATTAGCCATATTTCGGTATATCATACACGTTGTATATACCTATTTGAACTCTATAGTATCTTTTAGGATTCTTAGTTTGGGTCTTTTATATGGTTTATCACAAATATACAACTGTTTAGCTGCATACAAAAATTTTGCTCATAGGCTCGCTTTTTATAATTAAAAATACTGCTTAGCGCCTTCATTGCCATGTTGTATGTTTATTTTCTTTTATTCAAGCCTCCCGGGTCTGTCTGCGATATTGCAGTCATTATATGTGCCGTCGGCGCTGCTGAGAATGCCCGGGTGACAGCGGCATTGCATCCTGGTCTATGTAGTTTATTTAACTGTTTGTTTTTCCCTCCCCGCTACTGCACATGCACGGGCATTTTTCCGGTATTGCAAAGCCGACCTTGTATTCTAACACCTTTGAACTGTTTTTTTTTTTTTGTTTTTTTTTTTGGGGGTTTGCATACAGGGCTCTGTGGTAGTCAAAGGTGCTAATTGCTGATACTAATTGGTCTAATTTGCCTTGCTATATATTTTGGCTTGTGATTCACTGAATTTGTTACTGCTTGGACCTGTCTCAGTAATCAGATAGCGGGATCTGTACATGACTTATCCTGGACCCCGTCCTCTATCTTACCAGCCCTGTTTTCCATCATTAAGGGACGTGGGGTTATATTTATTGCGTACATCTTGTTGATTTTTCCTTAAGATGTTCCGTATTGTTGTTATCACTGCCAATTTTTCCCTGATGAACCCCCAGTATCTAGGGGGAAACGCATTGGAAATATTTATGCGTTATTTATCATCTTCCTATGACGCATCATCAATTCATAGTATTATTAACATCAAACGTATATTTCTGTTGTATTGTTATTTATCACAGCACTTTTTTTGTTTGTGCACTCCATTTGTGGATATTGTTTTTTTTCTTTTTTCATTTTGATGTACTAGGGACAGGGGTTTGTTTTTGGTTCCAGTGTGGGGCGCCCTTATTGGGGCGATTTCCCCATTTTTGAGGCAGACAGGTCTTTGATAGGGTATATTTGAGGGTGTCTTTTCGTTTTCTTTCTCAATTCTTATTTATTTTTATTAAAAGTTATGTTTTATGTATCTTTATTCTAGGTGTTATACCTGTAGTTGTTTTGGTTTAAATTGTATTGGGATAACCCAAACTTCATTTCATTATATCAAGGGGTTTTCTACACCTATACATCGTGCTTAAGTAGAGTACATGGTAGTGTTTGTGCTTCACCCTGAGTTGGTTCGCAGGATTGGAAGGTGGGAGTCGGACCGGTTTCGGTTGTATGTTCGCCACCAGTTAATTGTCGGTGGGATGTGTTAGAAGGTGTGGGCTGTTGTTTTCTGCTTCTTGCCGTTACGTTGAGTGTTTTGTTTTTGTTGTAGTTCATTCGCCTTGCCTGGTCTGGATCCTGGGACATTCTTATGTCTATTGGGGCGCGGAGAGAGCGGATGTTCGGCCGGATGGGCAGTTTTTCCCGTGACGTGATGGTGATTCGGTGGATAGAACGGCGCGGTATGAGGTGGCTGGAGGCGGTGCCGGAATTTTTGCGGTACACCGAATGGGATAGGCCTCCGGATGTCCTTGTGCTGCATGCCAGGAGTAATGATTTGGGGTCCCTTACATCCCGCGAGTTGGTGAGGAACATTAAATATGACCTGTTGTGGTCATCTTTTCCTGGACTGGTCGTCGTATGGTCGGACATAGTGTTCCGTCATCATTGGCGGGGGGCCAGGTTGGTGGTCAGTCTGAACAAGGCTAGGGTGAAGGTAAATGTCACGAGTGGCGCTGCAGCCCGGGGTCCGGGCTGCAGGCGCACTCGCTGGCCGTTAACGCGGGCCGCACCGGGTGCGGGCAGCGCCGCGTCCCGTTGCACCCCCGTCCCAGGAAGTCTTCCTCCTCACCTGACCCTGCTCCGGACTGTGTGCGCGGACGGTGCGTGCGCCCCGGCCCCGTAGGGCACGCGCCCGCCGGCTCTCGCAGATTTAAAGGGCCAGCGCACCCATAATTGAAAACACCTGCCGTTGTCCATATATATACGCTCCACCTCTTCCTGGCCCTCGCCGATTCCATAGAGCCCATACCTATGCGAGGAAGCCCTTTCTACGTTCCGGTTGTCTGTCCTGTGTACCAGTCCCACCGGCTTACGTTCTCCGACCACGAACCTTCGCTGCCTGCCCCGACCTTCCGACCCGTCCCTGACTACGAGTTTGCCTGCCGATTCTGTACCGCGCTATTCCTTGGCTTCCACCGCCAGCAAGTCACATCAGGGGTAGCGACCTGGTGGAATTCCGCCGCAGCAAGTCCATCCCGCTTTGCGGCGGGCTCTGGTGAACACCGGGTTCCACTTAGACTCCGCTCCCTGGTGTGGCTTCCGCCATCGCTTGCGGTGGCTCAGTGGATCCACAACCCAGGTCCGTTACAGTTGGAATCGGCCATGGATCCCGCCAAGGTTCCGTTACCCAGCCTGGAAGATCTGACGTCCATTGTTGCCCAGCAGTCCCAGCAGCTGACGCAGCAGGCACAGCATTTGGATCAGCTGACGTCCATGATGCAGCAGCTCGTCGCCTCCCAACGGCAGTCTCCACCGTCTTCACCGCCAGGTACTGCACCTGCCGGTGTCCTCGCCGCCCTGGGGCCTAAGCTCCGGCTTTCGCTTCCCTCAAAGTTCGAGGGAGACCCGAAACTATGCAGGGGGTTTATTACACAGTGCTCTATGCACGTGGAGCTAAAAGTGGCGTTTGTCCTCAGCCTGCTCGCCGGGAAGGCTCTAGCATGGGCCACCCCCCTCTGGGACAGGAGAGATCCTCTGGTGGGCGACCTGCAGGCCTTCTTCAAGGAGTTCCGCTGCGTTTTTGAGGAACCGGCACGGGCTTCGTCAGCGGAGACCGCACTCCTGAATTTACGTCAAGGAGAATCCTCGGTGGGTGACTACGCAATCCAATTCCGAACTTTGGCCTCGGAGCTGACCTGGAATGAGGCCGCCCTCTGCGCCACTTTCAAGAAGGGCCTCTCTAGCCGGGTAAAGGATGCCCTGGCCGTAAGGGATCTTCCGGCTTCCTTGTCTGAGTTGATTC
>JAODAL010067057.1:0-17473 GCA_025379985.1 Phyllomedusa bahiana
ACTTAAGAACTAAACAAAAACCTACTATCAAATTAATGTTCTAATGAAAAAAATGAGAACAATGTCTTAAGTCTGACGAGATAAGACCCCCATATTATAATGGACCAACAGAGTGGACATGTAGACTTTGTTGACTTATTTAACTTGTGGGGCACCCTGACCTGAACTTACTGCTCCAGCAGCAGCCACAATAATGTCAATAATGACCAGGACCAATTTAGTGCCAAAATCTCATTCTGAATCTCCAGTAATCTAACCACCCCAATGAGACTTATTACAGATATTAGATTAAACAGGGGAGACGGATCTTTTGTAAGATTTTGAGAGTTCTGATAGAACTATTGCACTATGTCAGGTACCTCCTGATGCAAGCCAATCCTCATATCAAACTTACCATATGGTAATGACTGAATTTTTCTCCCTTAAGTCTGGGACCTTAGAATAATTGATACAGCTCCCAGACCCATACGAAAACCTATATCTTTTGCAAAACAACTTATATGTAGGAAAATAAGTAGCTCATGCAATTGAGCAATCGACCAACCTTAAACCAAAACCCATTTAGGGGACAAAAACCCACTCCCCCAAAAAAAAAGGGAAATACGTAAAAAATAGAATATTGTCAAATTATCAATTAGGCACAGGAAAGTTAGGCTGAGCAATCTGTGGCTTTGACTGCTATCACAAACAAGGGAAGAGGCAGAAAAATTTCTTTGCTGAGTCAGATACCTATTTAATGGGGTACACTCCCGCATAGGGTGACATTATCTTTAGAGACCGCATTTTTAAAAAAGGGTCGAAAAAGGTTAGGGCGGGAAATAGAAAATCCAGACCAGTATGGAGCATAGTCCCAAATGTTTTAATGAAGGTAGCAGTGTGGAAGAAAAACAGTTATATATTAAGAAGCCTCGGAGCTTAATTTCTTTCCAGCCCTATAGGAAATTAAGTGGAGTAAGTGGTAGATGACCCATTATTTGCTACAACTGTGAGGAGAGAGGACATATGTAAACAGCCCCCTACATGGAGAGCAGTTTCTGCCCCATAGGAAATTGGAAACCCAGCTGTCTGCATGCATACAGTTCCCCCCTTTAACTGACACTGCTCCTTTTAGTAAAATTACTTCTCCTGAGGGCCATGGTAGACACTGGGTTAGCCAAATCAGTATTACATGCCAATTATGTTTTTCCCTATGAGCTAAGTGATGGTTGTAAGGAAGTAGATAAAATGTCCGTAGACATATCCTTGACTTAGGTTGTTTAAGTCCAGCCCAGTCACTCTTTGGTCTTTCAGTTTCTAGTCAGCCGCACTGCCAATTTATTGGGAGTAGATATCCTTCAAGAAATTCAAGCTATTTTGATATACAAGGAGGATGGCACAGTGTCACTCACCTCAAGCATACATGTTGGGGAGGCATTGTTTTCATTTTTAAGTCACTTGCTGTGGTGAATTTTGCTGATAATCTCAGTTATCATCAGGTGCTTGGCCAATGAGTTATTGAGAAATACTTAAACTGATATTATATATTTACTAATAAGGGGACAATTGCTGATCTCAATTAATAATCAGCATTGAACTATTTGTTTATATTAGTGTAGTGTCCCTCACCTCAAGCATACCTGAGGAACTAGTATGTAGGCTTAGGGCATTAGCATTAATTTACCCTGTCCCCCCTCTAGTTTCTAAGTTGATACCCAACAGGAAGTGCTTTACAAAAACTCTACGAGCCATAAAGGCACAAAAAATAACCCTTCTGAATATCACCAATAATTAATTAAAATAATCCAATTTTAAGATAAATTTCCAATAAGCTATTACTAACACTGCGTCATCAGGGGATCAAGGCCATTTGCCTAGATCCCTTGATGTTGTGCTAGGTGAAACATGTTGGGGAGGCATTGTTTTCATTTTTAAGTCACTTGCTGTGGTGAATTTTGCTGATAATCTCAGTTATCATCAGGTGCTTGGCCAATGAGTTATTGAGAAATACTTAAACTGATATTATATATTTACTAATAAGGGGACAATTGCTGATCTCAATTAATAATCAGCATTGTACTATTTTTTTTATTTTAGTGTATGTCCCTCACCTCAGCATACCTAGAAACTAGTTTTAAAGCTTAGGCATAGCATTAATTTAACCCGTCCTCCCCTCCTAGTTTCTAAGTTGATAACCCAACCAGGAATGCTTTACAAAACTCTACGAGCCATAAAGGCACAAAAAAATAACCCTTCTAAAATATCACCAATAAATTAATTAAAAATAATCAAATTTTAAGATAAATTCCAATAAGCTATTACTAACACTGCGTCATCAGGGGATCAAGGCCATTTGCCTAGATCCCTTGATGTTGTGCTAGGTGAAACATGTTGGGGAGGCATTGTTTTCATTTTTAAGTCACTTGCTGTGATGAATTAGCTGATAACTCAGTTATCATCAGGTTTGTGAACAATTAGTTATTGAGAAATACTTAAACTGATATTATATGTTTACTAATAAGGGGATAATTGCTGATCTCAATTAATAATCAGCATTGTACTATTTGTTTATATTAGTGTAGTGGCTCCTACATGAACGTTAAAACTATGTGAACAACCTCTTCAGCGAGAGAAAAAATACTGACTGACACAGTAAAATCATCAGTTCTAGAAGGTAACTTTCAATCAGCTGCCAAAGAACCAAGTTAATCTATCACTTTGAAACATTGTTTTTATATGTTAAAAACCTTTATGCAATGTTATTGCTGGCTGTCTCCAATAGAAAAGAAAACGGAAAAAAGGAAAAACAGACACTTACAGCATGATTCATGAGTTACAGGCAATAAATGCTATTCCTCAATTCACCGCTGAAGTGCCTGACCTTCACATCCTGTTCCAGATACAACATACTGCCATGTGTTTTACTGTTATTGACTTGGAAAATGCCTTCTTCTATGAACCTTTATGCCCAGACTGCAGTATTGTTTTGCATTAACTTTTTATGGCCAGCAGCATGTTTTTTCAATGTAACCAAAAACAGTCCAAAACAGTCTAAACAGTCCCACAATGTATACAGCAGCAATAACATTTATACTTCAAAGCTAGCAGCCACCTAATGATAAAACTGTAATGTTGCAATACTTAGATAATCTTTTGCTTTATTCCCTTAGTCCAGAAGTCTGTCTTGATGCATCAGTATCATTCCTTTGTGTCCTGGCCATACACAGCTGCAAAGCTTAAGCTCTGCCAGAGAAGGTTTGTATTTCTCGGACACCGTATCGCACCGGGAACTCAGCACCTCACTGAGGACAGAAAGCAAGTTATTCAAGATCTGCCCGTCCCATGAGGTGCCAACTAAAAATTTTGGTCTTGTCTCTTACTGTTGTCCCAGGATTAGGTCAGCATCTTAACGTATGTAGTCCCTTTATGATTTCCTCTCTGCCCAACATTACCAGAGGGATGGGGCCCAGGCCAAAGCTTCAACAGAGAGTAAACTGACCATGAAGGACATCTTGGCTGAATCCGATGGGAACTGATTTGCCAGGACCTCAAAATTAATGGTGCACTGATTGACAAACTTGTGGCTTGTCTTAGGGTCACCATGTTAACTAAATAGCAGGGGCAGATACAGATTTAGATGTGGCTTCAGAGAGACATGTGGAGATGGAATGTAGCATCTGAAAAAGTTGCTTCTGATGGACACCTTGACGATTTACCATGGCTGCAATATGATGGATGTAACAGTGGGTATGCAGATGGTGGATCCGCAGGGTCAATGCAAGAGATGGTGCAGACAATGCCTGGGAGAGGATTCTAAGAAGCCAGTATTCACCAGAGCCCACTGCAAGGTGGGTTGGACTTGGCTGCGGGGGACTTACAGGTGGCTTCCCTGATGTGGTTACTCATGGTCATGGCCAAAGTACCAGGCAGGCAGAGGTGGGGTGTCTCAAGCAGGTGGCAGACTGGTGTGGTGGCAAATACAACAGCAGGTAGTCATCAGAAGATTTAGTCTGGCAAGGTGGTAGGTACAACAGCAGGTACTGGACTGGTGTGGCGGCAGATAACAGCAGAAGTAGAAAGGTATAGTGGCAGGTAACAGCAGAAGGATATAGACTGGTGTGTCATGCAGGTACAACAGCTGAAGCAACAGGGACCAGGCGACAGAAAATGTTCAACAACACAAAGGTCAGAATCAATGTAGGAACATCAATACATCAGTAATGAACTGACCCTAAGCACAGGCAGAAAGTTCCTTAAGACCCAGAGGTTGTTGGCCAATGGCCAGGCAATTAGATTCTGTCTCTTTAAAGCTGAGAAAGATTGCGCACATGCGCCAGTCATAGGCAGGAAACGGGAGCAAAGCAGGAGCGCAGAGAGTTGCCGGTGGAGGGGTCCAGGCAGGCAGTGCTGACACAAGCATGCCCACGGTCCTAAGCGGAGATCATGGCATGCATAATGACATATGGGCCAAGCACAATACAGGAAAAGTAGCTAAAGTTTCACTGAGACATACCCTGAAACCACTCTACTCATTTTAAAGACTGCAAATTGACTACATACAGATGCCTAGATTAGGTGTTTATTTATATGTGCTTGTATGTGTGGACCATCTCTAAGAATATAATGAGACTAGACTGTACAATCAGCTACTGCAGCCAAGAAATGAAGTGAAATTTGCTACAGATATGGTATTCCGGAATTTAAAGGATCTGTTTGAGGCATATATTTCACAGGAGAAATCATGAGGGAAATCATGGGTGCCCTGAGAATTTAGCAGGCTTTCCACATCCTTTATCACCCTCAGGGTGGTGGAAAGTAGGAAAGACAAAATGGTATACTAGAGCAAAAATTCTAAAAGTTATAGAAGAAACTTTGAAGCACGGTTTTAGTGTTTACTAGTTTTAGCGATTGTGTTGGCTATCGAGATCGACGATAGCATATTTGGCCGCTATCGATAAGGTTTTTTCGATAGGAGCGCATTAGGCGTGACCATTTAAAGCTAGGAAGCAACAACACCTTTATTATTTCACCCAAAACAAGGCTGGGGAAGCTGAAATTAAAAATTTCCCCAACAGTCAAATGGATACTTTTCTACACCCTTTGGGGAACACACTTAGGTTTTAAAAAATCACAGAACCTTTCAAAATTTACCTGTGGGGATTATAAATTTCTGTTTTAAGAAAATTTTTTGTAATTTCTGCTTTAATGAACAATGCTGGGGTGCAAAAGTCAAAAAAAAAAGCAACGTTATGTTTTGATATAATAAACGGGATTTTTTTCACCTTTCAATTCCCTCTGGGGAAATAGAATTTTCTGTTTTTAAAATTTTTCGGGAGATGCGTGTTTAAAGAACAATGCTGGATGCGCAAAAAAACAAAAAACACTTTAAATTTTTATGGTTTTTTGGGAAAATAAACGGTAAATTTTGACCTTTCAATTCAAACCCGTTTGGGGGAATATAGAATTGGGTGTTTTAAGATTTACGTAGATGCTGGCCCTCAAAAAAACAATGCGGGGGGCGCAAAAGTCAAAAAACAACCCTAACGTAATGTTTTGGGAAAAAATAAACAATATTTTTTTTCACCTTTTAATTCACCCTGTTGGGGGAATATAAAAATTGCCCGTTTTAAGATTTTTCGTAGGGTGCGCTCCAAAGAACAATCTGGGTTCGCAAAAGTCAAAAAACACGTAACTGTTTTGTTTTGGGATAATAAAACGATATTTTTTGGGACCTTTTAAATTTACCTGTGGGGAAATAAAAAATTTCTGTTTTTTAAAATTTTACGTGACTGCGTCAATGAAAAAATGCTGGTTTGCAAAAGCAAAAAACAAACCCCTCCCCCTGCCGTGAATTTTTCAACGGTTTGAACTGCTTTAAAAATTTTCTAGCTAACTACAAAAATCTTCAAATTTTCTAATCTAACTAAATTGGGGGAAGGGTTTACAGCTAATAGATAAAGGTTTTTTCTTGCAGAAATAGGAAATAATTTTTGCTGAGGGGGTTTTTTGGGCCCCAGGGGAGAGCGCAGGTCCTATCCCTATTAGAAAGCGAAGACACTGAGGCTGAAAAAGGGGAAAAAGCTGTTTTTAAGTAAAACGAGGTCATGTGATTTTTTTTGCCAATCGCAACCATACACATCCCCGCATGAGGTCGCACACACATCCCACCCTCCCCAATTCTGTAACCTGATATGCTGGCCGCCACACTTACAGGAAACGCCGAAAAAAGGGGGGCGATCTTAATAGATATTCACAATTTTAACCTTAATTAACCGCAAGATCCGGAAAATTTCCGGGGTCACCATAAAAACCTTGGGCCCATTTCAACTTTGTCGATAAAAATCGCTCAACACTAGTGTTTACCCGTATCCTTGTGCTCAGTCAATCACACTCTTAATAGGAGAACTGGATTATCTCACTATGAGACTTTTTTGGGGTCTGCCCCTAGACTTGGTCTGTACTTCACTGAGCTCCTTTAAATGAAGAACAGTTCACTCTTAGAGTATGTCTGAGCCTTGCATACCAGTTAAACAGGGTACACAAACTTATCTTTTCTTCCATCACAGATCCAGACAGCATCATTTGCTCTCACAACCTCAAGCCTTGGGATTGGACAATTCTAAAAAGAACATAGGGATGCTTGACTTTCTTGTGAAGGCCCCTTTTTAATGTTTTTTTAAACCACTGCCACATTGGTCAAGCTCTGACGAAAACCAAACCGCCTCTACACTAGTCATTACAAGAGTGTCTCAGGACCATCAGACAAGGAAAAATGACGCCCTTCCTGCTAATTGTTCCTTTTCCTATAAGCATATCAGAAGCATTATATGCTGTTCCAGATGGATGTGATAACAAGCTTTTGAACCATCATAGAGTATTTGTGCGAGGAAACATCACAAATTGTTGAATCTGTATTTATAGTCCTGTTAGCACCAGAAGCACCCCTTACCTACCCATTTTCCTTTACTTATAAAGAATTAAAATTACTAAGTGACAATACAGTTATAATGACAATCAGAGGGGAGAAACGACCTAAGGTGGCAGGGTGGTATCAAAATCCTTGGATGTTCTTTGATATCCATTAAAGGGGAACTAGAGTGTCAAATGAGATTACACATTTGGTTAAATTGTCATGTTACCTGCTTATATGATTGTGTGGAGACTAAATCATATAAGATGGATGTTTTATTCTCCCCTAACGTGGGTTGGGAAAGAGAAATACCCCAAACATACAATACATGTGAATCAATGTCTCTAGAAAACCTATGGAACCACTTTGTGTAAATAAAACATTAGTCACCAACAGTAATGAAGTCAAAACAGTGGTAAACAGGGTAAGGGTCTTGCAACACAGAATAGTCAGAAGGTCAGAGATGGCAACAGACAGACAATGATAGGAAACAAAATAAAAGGATCTGTAGAACATCTTTGCACAAAACAGGATCCTTAGTGCTTAGACAGGGAGCTTAGATAAAATGATCCTTTAATAGACTAGCACAAAAGGGATTTCTGGAGGAAGCAAAAGTTTAGCAAGCACTGACTCTAAGAGCCCTATATTGACAGGAATATCCCAGCAGGAGGAGGATAGCAGTAATATACCAGGATAGAAGGCCAGGGAAAAGTAAAGAATGCCTTATCTACCAGCGGTGGTAGTGGTGAATGAGAGCGCAACAGTGGCGGGAAGAGGTCCATTACCGTGAGAGAATGTATCAAAACAGTTGTATTTTTTTTTTTTTTTTTTTTTAAAAGGCTGAAATCTATAAACATTTAAGTAGAGACTCAATTAGAAGCTCACAAAGCTTTAAATTTATGGTGAATTTCTAGCCTTCCCATATTTAATAAAATTACTACAACAAAAAAACTAGATAAACTAATGAAACAAAGCTGAGATTTAGAAAATATGTTTAAAAAATTAACGGGTCCTAAAATGTACCTCAGTTCAAAACTTGAATAGTATGTCCATGTTAGCTAACCAACAAAATTTATGTTGTTGTAAAAACCTTTATTCCTAGAATTCACTCTCATGAGGAATATCCATATCACAACTCTCCTACAAAAGCAAAGAAATTCAATAAATATTAATTTTCTACTGTATTAAATTTAACAAAAACAGATTTTACAGAATCTACAAAGCATAAACTGAACCTAACAAGGAATTTTCTAGGCTATAATTTTACCCAGAATATCTCAACAATAAGCACAGAAGCTCTGTTCGCGCACCATGAAAAGTAAAAGTCTAACTGCACTTAAGAATACCCTACAAGAATAATTACCCTGGTCCAGATTACCTTCCACTCCACAATCAAGATAATATTTTTCCTCCATCCAGATAAACATTTCAATAAAGCCCTCAGAGAAACATCATTCATGTCCTATACACTACTTGCTTCTCTCTCAATAAAGATGGAAGACACCAAATAAAATTTGAAGCAGATGCAGATAATCTTGTCAAATATGATTAGAAAAAATTCACACGCAAACTTGCTCTCCACCTTCAACCAAACCTTTCCAAGCATATGTAATTGAATCATACTTTATTTATCCCTAGTTGAGAGAGTAAGGCGTGTTCACATGTTGCATTTTTTGTGTTTTCATTTCGTTTTTCAAAAAGTTTTTTTAATTAACACATGCAGTAAAGCATTCAGTGACACAATGTGTGAACCCAGCCTAAGGACAAAATATACAACATTCTAAGTCTACCAATATCCCAATAATACTATTAGATACAAATACAGTGAGTGCTTTCAATAGAGTTAATTGAGACATCAAGAAAGAAGATCTCCTAAAGTACAACATCATGTTTAAACTGATGAAGGCCATTCTTGCTATGGACAAGCCACCATCAGTGAACATAGCAGTAAATGGTATATTCTTCCAACCACAGATGCCTATCATCCCCATTATATTTTCCACAAAAACACTTCTCCAAAAATCAAATAAACACCACTAATTCAAGGGATCACCTTATAAGAATACAGTAGTAAATAGCTGCATTTTCAGATGATTTGTGAGTCAGCATTTCTAACTAACGACAAGTACTTCTCAACATACAATCATCACCATGCAGACCAATTTAATGCAGTGTGCAGTATATAGTCTCATAACTGACCGGCTGACCCTCCACCCTTTTAACATCTGCTGCTATGCTAGGAGCACTCATACATTCATTTTGAAAAGACAATCTGGATATAATGCTAAGCATGTAAAACCAGCTTTTTTGCGACCGGGGTTAAAGGCCCCTTTTTTCTGATGGAACCCCTTGCCCTTGTTAAACTGCTCTATGGTCTTGGCCACCGGGGGGAAAAAAAGCTCACTTTCCCAGGATGCTGGCAAACCTTTTATGGGCTAGGCCATCTCTATTTTAGGGGGCAACAATTCTTTTATTCAGATCCTCAGAGTTCATTGCCATTGGGTGCCATGTTGACTTTCCAATGACCACTGTGAGAGAGTGTGAGAAAGATAACACTAAATTTAACACACCTGCTCTCCATAAAAACCAGGCCCCCTCATAATTTTTAAAAGACCCAATGAACTGTGGAAGGAAAGGAAAATTTTGGACACAATTTGCCACAAAAATGAAAATTTGCCCTAGGTCTAAACTTTCCCTTGTTGCCCATGGAAAACCAAAAATCAGATTTGGCCCTTTCATCAAAAAATAGTGCTTTTTTAAAAATGAAAAGGGGCCTCGGGAATTGGTTGCTTAAGGAAACCAAAAAAAGTTTTTAAAAACCCTTTTAAAACATTTTTTCTTACATGTCCCCCCAAAAATGTCCTTTTTCTTTTTGGGGACGTACTCCCTTTGTTTTTCAGCGGTTTAGTCACTGAGGGCTGTGTTTTTTGTCACGGTTTGCCCCGGGCGTCCCTCGTCCCGGGGTCGGGGGCCATCCGTGCCTGGACCCCCTTAGCGGAGCCCCGTCCCGCAGGGTTCGGGTTTCGGGGTCCGCTCACCCTCCTGACCCCCCCGGGCCCGGTTCATTTTCCCCGGGGCCCCACCTCCTGCCCCTTTCTTTTCCCCGGGTCCGGGCGGCCCGTGGCTTCCCCCTAAAGGGCGCGGGGGGCACCACATTTTTAAAATTTTAAAGGGGGGAACATTGGGGCCGGGGAAATTTGGGTCATTGCCAAGCACTGCCCCTTTTTTTTAAGCCCCGGCCAAATTCCCGGCACCCCGGGCCGGACCCTTTGGGGTGTTCGTTCCCGGGGAAAAAGAAACCAAAAAGCCTTTTGTCTTGCCTACCCGTGTACCAAAACCCGTTGCTCCCCCCTCTCCCGACTACGAATCTTGCCCGCCTGCCCTAAAACCCTTTTCCCTGCCTGTCCACGTTTACGAACCAAGCTCCCTTTTTTTCGGGACCTCCGCCTGTCCCCGACTTGAGCCTCCCTGACGTATCTGTACCACGCCACCCTTTGGGGCCGCCCACCGGGGGAAAGGGGGCCCCCCGGCCCGGTGGAAAGAAACCCCTGGAAAACTCCCCAAAGGGGCCCGCCGCAAGGGGGAGGGGAAATTTGTTTGGGGGGCGGGGGTTCTGGTGAATGGGGGGCCCTACTTAAAATTCCCCCTCCCTGGCGGGGGCCCTTCCACCATCGCCTGCGGTGGTCCAGCGGATCCACTACCAGACCGTTAAAGTGGGACCCGGGAAAGGGGGACCCCGGGCCAAGGTCCCCTTTGGGCCAGGGGGGCCCAACATCCCCCACCACATGGTAAAGGGCAATTCAACAGATCACGCACCCAACCCAAAGCAGTCAAAGCAACTCTTCTCCAAAGGGGGAGCGGGGCTCTCACCCAACTCACAGCAGCAACCCCCCGCCACCCCCCGGGGTTGTTCCTCCTCAACTTTTTCCTGTGGCCCTCGGGGGTCCCAACTTCAGCTGTCCCCCCAAACCAAGTTCGAGGGGAGACCCAAAACCCCTGCAGGGGTTCATCACCCAGTGTTCCTTGCACGTGGAACTGAGGGCCACCAGCTCCTGTTCAAAAAGGGTTCAAAGGTGGTTTTTTCGTGGCAGTCTACTCTCCGGGAAGGCCCTGGCAGGGGCTACCCCTTTGGTGGGACAGTAATGATCGGGTGACGGCGGACCTAACTTCCCCCTTTTCCTCAAGAGCTCCGAAATCGTTTTCAAGGAACCGGGCTCGTGCATCTTCCGCCGGAAAAGCCCTCCAAAACCCCTTCCCCCGGGGGGGGAATTTTTCTGTGGGAGACTCCCGGGGGTAAATTTCCGCCCCTTAAGCCTCTGAACTGTCATGGAACGGGGCCCCTTTTTCCTTGTGCAAACCTTCAAAAAAGGGGCTCTAAAGCCGAATTAAGGACGCCCTTGGGGCCGCAAGAGACATCCCATCCTCCCTCAGTGACTTTGGACCCGGTTGGCTCCCCCGAAATTGATGTACGCTTCATTGAGCGGGAAGGGGAGCTTCCGGAAAGAGCTTCAGCTACCCCCAACCCGCGGGTTTTTCCCCCCGGGCCGGGCCCCCGGTGTTCCAGAGGCCTCCGCCCCCACATTTTCCCCCAAAGAACCCACCGAGGACCCCCAGAGATTGATGGGGGCCCGGCCTCTCTGAGCAAAAATTGGGGCCCAGCATTGGCAAAAAAAAACTTGTGCCTCTACTGTGGCAGCCCGGGACATTTTCGGGGGAGTTGCCCCAAGGCCTGGGGGGAAAACCTCCCCCCCCCGCACCTAGGATCTGTGGGGGAAGGGGTTTTTCCATTTTGCAAACTCCTCCTCCCCCACGCCTGTTATGCCAGTGCGGGTTTCTTCACTGAGGCTGGTATTTTTTTTTCCCCATTTTCGGCGTTTCTGGTTTTCCGGGACCCCGGCCCCGGGAACTTCATCCACCAGTCTCAAGTGAAGGGGGTATCAGCCCCCGGGTGGTCCCTTGGAAAAAATCCGCTCGCCCACCCTCGCCCTTTCAGGGGGATTTTGCTTAGCACACCACCGGGTTTTTTCACCAAGCCACTGTCCCTCCACGTGGGGGGCCGCGGGCATAAAAAAAATCTCCGTCTACGTTTTGCCCCCCGGCTCCTCATCGGGCGATCCTTTTGGGGCTCCCCATGGCTGGGGGCTCCACTCTTTCCTACCCGGACTGGAAAACGGGGAGAAGTGTTTCTTTGGGGGGTCCCAACTTTCGGGGGCGTTTTTTGGGTTTGGCACCTGGGCCCGGTTCTTTCCCCTTCCCCGCCCGACCCTTCATGAGTCCGGGTTGCCCGGCTGCCCCGCCCAGAACGGGGTTTACGCTGAGGTGTTCTCCAAAGAAAAAGGGCTGAGAGTCCTTCCTCCGCATGGGCCGGGGGACGTTGCCCAATCGCCTTATTCCCGGGGTTTTCCCAAATTCCTCCCTGGGGCAGGGGTTTTTACCCATTATCGTTCCTGAGACCCAACCAGTCAGAGAAACATCCAGGGAAATCTCCGGAAGGGTTTCATCCGAAATCCCGTCTTCCCTTTGGGGTGGGGGTTTTCTTTTTAGAAAAAAAAAGGCCGGAAAACTTAGGGGCTCTGCATAGACTACCCGGGGTCTGAAAAAAAATCACGGTAAAAAAAAACGGACCCATTGCCTTGACCCACAGAATTTTTTTTGACCTCGGGGGGCGCAAAAGGATTTTCCCCAAGTTGGTTTTCTGAGGGGGGCCTACAACTTGGTCTGAATCCGAAAGGGGCGATGAAGGGAAAAGACGGCCTTAAACCCCCGGGGGTTTGGGCATTTTTAAGAAATTTGTGGGGGGCCCCTTGGGGAACCTGTGTAATGCGCCTGCCTTTTTCCCGGGACCGTAAAATGACATTTTCAGGCCTCCTCTAACCTGTTTGGTGGTTTACCTTGATGACATCTTGGTGAAACTCTCCTGACCTCGAGCCCCCACCGCAGCCATGTTCGTCAGGTGTTAAAAGCGTCTCCGGGAAAAAACCATTTTGTAGGGCCAAGCTAGGGAAGTGCCCCCTTCCCATCAGACTAGCCCCCCTCCCTTTTTTGGGCAAACGTAAATTTCTGCCCAAAGGGGCCTACGGATGGACCCAGCAAAACTGTAAAGCCTTTTCAGTGGCCACCCCAGCCCGGTCGGGTGAGCTATACACCCCGCTTCCGGGGTTTTCTGTAAACTTACCCCCCCGGCCAATTCATCCCCCACTTCTCAACACAAATGGCTCCGATAGGGGGCCCCTTCCCAAAGAAACAAGCTAACCCACGCAGGCTGGGCCCATCAAACCCGAAAGGGGCTTTCTCGAAGCTCAATCCGCCTTCTCTACGGCATCTATCCTTTCGCAAAACCCCTTCACTTTAAAAAGGTGGATGCCTCGTCTGGGGAGCCGGAGCATTCTTAAAAAAAAAGGGGCCCAAACGGGTAAGACTGTAACGTGGGGGCTTTTTTTGCCAAGACTTCTCTTCGCCAAGAGGAAAATTTCACGATTGGCGACCGGGGGCTACTGGGCCCAAAAACTGGGCCCTTTTGGGGGAATTTGGGGTTATCTGCTGGAGGAAAGCTCCGTCACCCCATCCGGGATCTATTCAGACCCAAAAAAACCCCCAATATCTCCAAGACGGCTCACGACTTTAAACCCAGGGAAGGCTAGGTGGTTTCCCCTCTTCATTTCCCACTTCTGGCCGCAAAAAAGGGAAAGGGGAGAGCCGACGCTTTTTCTCCCGGGGGCCTCCGACCGGGGGTGGGTGGGAAGACACTACTTTTAAAGCACATTTAAATTCCCCCCCGGGAAAGTCTTTTTCTCGGAAGGGGTCCCGTTTTTACCTCCGGAAAGGGTTCCTCCTGGAAAGACCTACGGCCCCTGCCCCTCCGCAAAGTACTTAAAGTGGCCATTCTCATTGGGTGGCCATCCCCCCCGGGGCCCGAAGAAACCCTTTCCCCCCTGATATCCCGGTTTTAAAGGGGGGCCAGAGCTCAAAAGGATGTTAAGGGACTTCGTTCAGTCCTGTAACTCCTGTTTCCCTCAAACCCAAAACGCCTCGTCACAAGCCGGCAGGGCTACTATACCCCCACCCATCCCAACCAACCATTTGGGCCAACATTTCTATGGACTTTATAAACCCATCTCCCTCCTTCGCCTTTGGGAACACCATTTTTTGGCCCAACTAAATTTTTTCTTCAACCGGGGTTCCCCCTGCATGGACCCCCCTCAGCCAAAATTGGGCCCCGGACCGGGGAGTCTAGTTTTTTTCCCCGGGTTTTGGGGAGCCCTTGTTCCCAACTTCGGGGGAAGCTAAACTTCTCTTTTGGGTTTCCACCCTCAGACGAATGGCCAAATGGGGAGGCAAACCCGGGCTTTTGGGGTGTTTTCCTACACCACTTCGTCTCTGCCCGCCAAGGGCGACTGGTCCCAAAATTTTCCATGGGCGGAAATTCCTTATAAAATCCCTAGATTCCCAAAATCCGCGGGGGTCCCCCCCCTTCTAAAATCCCTTTTTGGCCCGCATCCCCGCCCACCCTCCCCTGGCAAACCCCCATCCAAGGTTCCGGCGGGGGACACACGGTTTCCCGGACATGAAGACCACTGGTCCCAGACCCGTCAGTCCTCTGCTCCGTGCTTCCGAGTGGGAAGGGGGAAAGGGCCCCAAGCAGATAAAAGAAGAATCCCTCCTCCCGTCTTCTCCCCAGGGGACAAGGGTGGCTCTCGGCCAAAATGGGCCGCCTTTAAAAATGGGCCCTTCCCCCCAAAAATGGGGCCCCTTTTTCCCGGGGAAACCCCTTTGAGGTTATCAGCCGCTTAACCCAGGGGCTCCTACAAACTCCGGGGTTTCCCCCCCTACCAAGAGAAAACCCCCCAACTCCCTTCCATGTCCCCTTTTTATTAAAACCCCCGGTCCTTAAAAAGCTTTTCTTTAGAAGGCTTTTCCCCCCCTCCGTCTGTTGCTGATGCGCCCAATGTCTTTGAGGGCAAGGGGGATCTTTTATGAGGTAAAGAGGGGAAAATAGAAAGGGGAAAAAATACTTTTTATTGGGTGGAAAAAGGGGGGCGGGGGCCCAGGAGAGGGTCTTTTTGGGAGGGCCGGGGGAGAACATCCTGAAAACCCCCGCTGCACCCAGAAATTCCTTTAAATTTTCCCGAAAAGAAGGGAGGGCCAAGAGAAAGGGGGGCCAACGGGGAGGGGGGGGGTACTGTCACTATCCCCTGCGGCGCCTCTCCCGGGGGGCCCCGGGGCGCATCCTCCTGGGCACCTAGCGGGGCCCCGTCTCACATGTCCCGGGGTTTGGGGGTCCGCTACCCCCTGTCCCCGCCGGGGTTTACTTAAACCCGGGGGGGGGGCCCCCCTTGCTCACCTGTCTCCCTCCCGCGGCGCGTGGCTCGCTCCTAAAAGGGGGCGCGTTGCGCCGGCCCGTTTCAAAATTTTAAAGGGGCAGTGCGCCGGGGAAATTTTGGGCATTGGGGCAGTCCCGGCCCCTACCTGGCAAACCTTTTCCGGGGTCCTTTGGGGGTTCGTTCCCTAGGGAAAAAAAAGGGGTTTCCCGAAAGCCTTTGGGCCCCTTCCTACCCGTGTACCCCTACCCCTTGCCCCGGCTACCGACCCCCGAATCTTAGCCGGGCCCGCCCCCAACCTTCTTTCCTGTCCATGATTTTTAAAACCAGAGCCCCTTTTCCCTTTAACCCCCCCTGCCTGTCCCCGACTTCGAGCCTGCCCGACGTATTGTACCACGCCTACCCTTTTGGCCTGCCACCGCAGGCAAGCCCCCGCCAGTTTGGGAAACGTCCTGGAAAACGCCCGGGCCCCCAGCAAAATCCATCCCGCTTTTTCGGGGGGCTCTGCGAATAAAGGGACCTACTTAGATTCCGCCCCCCTGGGGGTTGGCTTCCCCCCCTCGTCTTGGGGGGGTCCAGGGGGGAACCACTACCAGACCCCTTTTCTGTATTGGGGTTTTTTTTTTTAGGGGAAAACCAAATTCATAAATGTTTTAAAACCCAAATGTACACTGACTATTTTTCTATTTTATCAAAAATATTATAACTTTTTGTTTTTATCCCATGAAAACATATAATAAAAAAATTTACAAAAAAAGCTGTTCTCAAAATTTTGTGAAAAATACTGGGAGATATTTAGAAACAGATACTTATTTTGCTTTTTTAAAAGAAAAAAGATTTTTCAATTTCTTCACCTCTGTGAGGATGGGAATTTTAAAAAAAATCCATTTATTTATATAGTTTTAAAAAAAACACATCCATGACAAGAATCCCAGAAAATTTGGTTTCAAGGGTTTTTAAAAAACAAAAAAAAACGGTGAAGCATTTTAGGGGGCAAATTTTTTTCCTTTGCATATATAACCGCTACAAAGGGGGCACCAGGGTTTCTACTTTCTGTTGCTTCCTTTGGTTTCCCAACTACCAGGGAGGCCCCCTCCAAAAGGTGCGGGCAGGGGCCCAAACCCTTAATTTTAGACAAACTTTAAAACTCTTGTAACATATACATCTGTTAAAAAGCACTTCCTAGCTACCTGGTAAACCCTGAATCTAACAAAAACATGCTAATATGTGTACATTAAAAGATTTCCCAAAATATGGGGCCCTTTCGTCTTTTTTCTGGGCAAGGGGAACCCCTTTTGGTGGTTTTTAATTTCCGCTCAACCCAAAAATTTAGGAGAAATTTGGGGAAACTAAAATTAACATTTTTTTTCAATAAGAAAATTTAAAAAAACTCATTTTAACAAAAAAATGACCCAAAACACATAATCAAAAGTGGGACATAAAAGGTAGGTAAAAATTTGGGAAATTTGGGAAAAAAATCACTGTCCCTATTAAAAATCCCCACATTCCCACCAAAGGTCCCCTACCTAGCAAAAATAGGGCAAACCCGCCCCCAATAAAGGCCCACCCTTTTTTAAGGAACCCTAAACCCTACTATGGGCAAAGGCCCCCTATTAACCCAAAACGGGGGAATTTCAATACAAAATCTCAGGGTTAAAAATAATGTCCCCCAAAATGTTTTTCTACCTTAAATTGTTTGGGGTCATCAGGGGACGGGAAAAAAGCCAGTAACTGAAATAAAGCTCCGGGTTTTTTTTATAACAGGCCCAAAAAACCAAGACATTAAGGGGCAATGGCTCCGTTTTCACGGAAAGGGCTATGGTGCACACCTATCCAATGCGCATTACTGCCTTTGGGAAAAGGGGAACCCCCTTTAAAAGGGGGCTTACCTGAGCCAAAATGTTCCCCTTTTTTAGGGAAAAATGCTAAAACTATTTACCCACAGCAGTAGTGGGAAACATAGGTATCATTCGTCAAAAATGTCAAGTGACAGGTGCCCCCGCCCCCCTTTTTCCCGTTGAAAAGGAAAAAACCCCCCCCACTGGGGGTTACCTCCCACCCCCTTTTTACGCCCACAAACCTCCCCACTTCCGGAAAAAAAAAATGAAGGGTTTTTCCACAAACCCATTTCCGCCCCAAGGGAAACCCCCACTTCCGGAGGGGTTGAGAAATTTTCCCCCCCCTTTTTTTATAACCTCAAACCCCTTCCGGGCAAAGTGGGGGGGTTTTTTTCCGGGGCCCACCCCTTTTTCCCCCCCCCCCTGAAACA
>JAODAL010067058.1:0-17472 GCA_025379985.1 Phyllomedusa bahiana
AAAGTTTATCACTTCTTTTAGGATGTCCCCGGGGCCAACAAAATGGGGGGGCCCCGCCAAGAAGAAATTGAAAATAAATCAATATATAGAACAAATAAAAGAGGATAAAAAAATTACATAGTGGATCCAAAATTTTTTATCTTTTAAAATCAAGCAATAGGGAAAAAATTAAGGTTACTACCCGTTTCCCCAAAAATAAGACCTATGCATTTTTTTAGAAATTTTAATTGGCTCTTATCTTGTTTTGAGAAACCCACGTTAAATTTAAAACATTTGTTTTTTTTTAAAAATAAATGTAATTATTGTTCATAGAAAAAAAAAAAAAACCCTAAAAATAAGTTTTTAGCTCTGATTAGGAGCAAAAATTAATATAAGACACGTCATTTCAGGGAAACAGGGTTTTATGTTTATATCCAGCCAACATTACCCAATGGGAATGAATCTTTTAAACAAAAAGGAGATGTATTGGATATTTATGTTGCAGACACTTAGTTTTTATGGTCGAATGAGGCATGGAAGTTTAAAAGTTTAAAGGGGGGGGGGGTTAATAATATAAACATGTTTTTAGTAAATAGGTATTTTTAAAATATTATTTTTGTAAAAAAAAACGTCAGAAAAGTTTTTTTTGTGCCCTTTTTTTGTAAAAAAAAGGGGGATTTGAATTTTTAAAAGAACAAAACCCCCCACCTTATAAAAAAAAAATACCAAATTAAAAATCAAAAAACCCCAATTTACCCAAAAAACACAAAAAAAACAACAAACAACACCCGGGGGCGCCGACATCACGGGCACAGCCATCAAAGCCCCATATAAAAAAAGGGGTGGGAGTACAAAAACCTCCCCCTAGCCACTTGTATCATTTCAGCAGTAGGGGACAATCCAGGATGGGGCCCTAACATCGAGGGGAGGGATAGAGATCAAAACTGCACAATACCCCCAAAATCTTAGGGAAAACCCTTATATGACTTGTTCCTCTTTCTGATTGTCAGGATGATACTGTAAGAAGGGGATTAATTTATTATTGACATCATCCTGACCTTTAGGGTATTTTCACATGGCGTAAATTTGGCAAAATTACGGTAATCCATAGCTCTCACAGAGAACTATGGATTACGCCTCGTCCCCCCCACACGTACAATACAATCATATTGTACCACGAGGAGAAATGATATGCCAAATTATTTGTGGCAAAGCACAAGCTTCCAAAACAGGGTGACTGCGGCGTGTACATACGGTAACATACCCAAGTGACATTCGAAATAGGGTTTCATTTCCCTTGTTAAAGCGAAATAACCGCAAAATGCGTGCCGAAAAATAAGCCGTGTGCACATACCCTTACTGTGTAATATCACTGAGGTTCTAATGTCACCATACACATTTATGTTTATTTCAGTGGGACTGGATGATCTAATAACCTGTCCCTGAATTTAACCCTAACACCAGCCACCCCTTGCCATATCTTATCCCTGACAATATCCGTACTAAAGATCCTCACTACTATGCTGGTGCTATCTACTCAGCTCGAAACTACCAAAGAGAACCCAAGAATACAACACACAAAACCGACACAGAAGCAACAGAGGAGTAAGACAAATATGGGGGCCAATATCTGGGAAAAAGAAAAGAAAACCCAAAACAGGACTGAAAGCAAACTCACAAGACAGGACTCCCGCCCACCATATAGACAGCAAACCGGGACACAGTGAAAATTCGCTTCAAAAAAGGCTCGCATCAACCACGCCCCAACCCACTCTTTTCTTTCTTCATTTCCAACACCAATGCTTCTCCCGCAAAAACTCACCTGAGAAATTTTCCAGACAAACAATTAAAAATCCAAATAGTGAAAATTTTCCCCCAAACAAACCATAAGGCCCCTAGCGCCCCCAGTGGAAAGAACTCACCCCATTAGTAGCCACCCTCCCCCCTCCTCCCCCAAATAGGCAGGCAGATAGGTAAAAAAAAAAATTTTAGGTGAAAGACCCAAAAAAATTGACAAGTGGCAGACCCCCTTTTAAAGGGAAAGTTAAGTCCCCCTTCAGTAAAGGGCCCCTTTTAGAAGGAAAATTAAAAAAAAACCCCCCAATGTAAAGCACCCTGGAACCCCCCACTAGGTGTGTATAAAGGCACCCATATAAGTAGCCATAGGGTAAATGAAGAAAGCGGCAAAAGCCCAGTATTCTGGTTCCATTTCCCCAAAAACTCACAGACCTGTTCTCTAATGAAATGAGGCGGGCGCTACAAAATTAGATGCATTATGAGGCACCCGCGTCATTTTTGTAATGTCCCAAGCTGTCGGGGCGTTCTGGAGGTTGAAACCACAGCCTATATTCAAAATATTTTGACGGAGGATGGCAAAACTGGGCACATTATTGCTGGTGGCCAAACCCCTTAAAAACTGGTTTACCCTTACCTGATTTGGTGTTTTTGGAGCAAAAGGTGCTAAATCTATGACCCGTAGTAGAACACTTTCATACATTTAGGGCGCAAAAACCCTGCTAAGCGCACCATAAAATTAAATGTCGGGCACCAAAAATCATAATGTCCCCTAACTTTTTCCCAGTAGAAGGGTACATGGTCCCCCAAGAAGGTAGAATAAAAAAAGGCGTTTCAAGATAGATAAAGGCCCTCTTAATTTTTTACAATTTTAGGGCCTTCTCTAGTAAGGGGATATGGGACCCCCCATTACGAGGGGTAATGTAGGGGCCCCCCCCCATAGGTAAAAAGCACATAGTAGAACAGCCCTGGTTGGTCGGTATATACTGTCCTGCAGTAGCTTAGTTAGGTGTATCTAAGCTCTGTCTCCCAGTAGCTTGGTCGGTGTATATAGGGTCTCCCTTTTAAATTTGGGTAGGGGGTTTTTAAAGGGCCCCCCCCAATTTAGGTAGGGGTATAGGGGGGCCCTCTCCCGTATTAGGTAGGGTTTGAATAGGGCCCCTGTATTTGGAGGTAATTAAAAGCCCCCCCCAAGTTGGTAAGTGTATATAGGGACCCCCCATAGTTAAGTAGGTTTATATAAGGCCCCAGTAAATAGGTGTATATAGGGCCCACAGAAGTTAGGTGGTTATATTTAGTGCCCCTTTAGAGAGGTAGGTTTATTGAAACCCCCATTGGGTTGATAAGTAACATAGGTTCCCAATATTAGGGGGTGTATAATGGGCCCCCCAGTAGGAAGGAAGGTACATATAGGGCCCCCAGCAGTTATGTAGATAGATAGCCCTCCCTCCCAATAGCTAGGTAGGAAAAAATAGGGCCCCCCCTAGTTATTAGGGTATATAAGGGCCACCCAAAAGGAGGTAATGTATAAGGGGCCCCCAAAGTTAAAAAGGTACGTTAAAGGCCCCCGTAGTTAAGTAGGGGTAAACAGGGGCACCAAGTTAGGAAAGGGTTAAAAAAGGGCCCCCGAAATATTAGGAGGTGTAAATAATAGGGTCTCCCAGAGATAGGGAGGTGATACAGCCCACGGCGGGGGCTATGAAAAACGGGCCCCTGATCAGAGGGGCCCGGGGCACAATGCCCCCTGTAATTGGGGGGCAAAGTAAAAAAAAAACATACTTGCCCAGGGGCAGGAGTTTTTTTTTTACAGCTTCAATCTAATATAAAAAAATGTGTTTTCTGTATCTACATATTGGTACAAATTTTCAATAGCAAACATGCAGGCGCCCCTTTCTGTGGCCAGTAACTGTTTTGTACTTTCCCCCTAACTTGAGTGGGGCGGGATTTTTTTTTTTTTTTTTTTGTGGGTTTAAAACGTTTTTTTTATTGGTACTATTTGGGAAAATTTATTTATCCTTTTTAAATTTATTTATCACTTTTAATTCCAATTTTAAAAGGGGCAAAAAAAAGGGAAGTACAAAACCCCCCCCAAAACCGCAAAACATGCCCCCAAATGTGCCGTAAATTTTCAATGTATTCCGGACGAAATTTTTTCGCAAAATACATTCCCCTTTTGAAGAAAATAAAATGGATTTTTTCATTTAAAAGAAATACTTAAAACAGACATATCCAAGTGCTCTAAAAAATTAAATCAATGTATTAGTACATTTTATCCAAAAACATTAATGCCAATATATTTATTAGCACCCAAGAAAAAAATATCCACTACAAAATGTATTCCAAAGTCCTTGAACATTACACTAATTTAACATCAAATAAGCCACTGATGATGTTGTCCAGATGTTTTATTAAACATTTTCCATAACAACAATTTTAGATGTATTTGGGCTGCTTTGAACTTTAATGCAATTCAGTATATACTGTACAACAAAAGGCAGCACAGCACAGGGCTTGCTGGGACCTGTTTTACTCCAAGCAGGATGTCTTGCTTAATTATTTATTCTTCTTGACAAATCATTTATTGTAGTAGTGTACTGCTGTAACTATAGAACTATAGCACATTACAAGCATTCCGCGCTCCACTTCGACTTCTCCGCTCAGATAGACCACATTAAACTAGGTCTGCCTGTCGGAGCTGTAAAGCGCTACAATGCGCCTCACTTTGCCGACCCGCGATCAGGCATGCCTTGGATTTTTCTAATTTGCCGCATCCCGCCCCAGAACGCCCACAGCGCGCCCATTGCACGCCCCTTCATGTTAGGCGCATCCGAAAGTGCCGAAGGTTGCGCCTAACAGCGCATCCCTGCGTCTGACAGTGGATTCGGCACGGTGAGGCGCAGTATACACCTGAAAACAGGCGCAAACTCCGATCATACATGTCGCCCTATGTCAGGCAGACTACAGTCAGATTTGGACATGAATTCAGCACTTTCTGAATCAGCGTCCAAATAAGTTGTGTGAACCTATCCTTAGAGTGAATGCCCACAGGATGGATTTGTTGCTGACTTTCCACGTGGAGTAATGCAAAGAAAATCTGCAGCAGATTGCAGTACCAGCCATGTGGATGGGATTACACAAATTTTCTGCCCTCGTGTTAGAAATTTTCAGTGAAAAAATTGACATGTGGTGCACATTTTCAATTCCCAGTGGATCCATTTCTATTGCGGATTTACTGTGGATTTCATCCTGTTGAATTGAATCGGGTAAAATCTACACTAAAGTCAGCACAATCTGTGATGGATTTTTACATGCAGATTTACAGTTGAAACCAGAAGTTTACATACACTATATAAAAAGACACAGCTGCATGTTTTTCTCACTATCTGACATGAAATCAGAATAAACCTTCCCCGTTTTAGGTCAATTAGGAACCGAAATTATTTATATTTGCCAAATGCCAGAATAATGAGAGAAAGAATTTTAAGGCATTTTTATTACTTTCTGCAAAGTCAAAAGTTTCCATACATTTCATTAGTATTTGGTAACATTGCCCTTAAACTGTATGACTTGGGTCAAACATTTTGGATATCCTTCCACAAGCTTCTCACAATAGTTGGTAGGAATTTTGTCCCATGCCTCCTGACAGAACTGGTGTAATTGAGACATGTTTGTAGGTCGCTTTGCTCGCAGTTGCCTTTTCCGCTTTGCTCATACATTTTCAATAGGATTGAGATCAGGGTTTGTAAAAGGCAACCCAAAACAAATTTATTTGCCTTGTCCTTAACCCAACTTTGTACCCATTTGGCAGTATTTTTTCTTTTTAAATTGCCCCTTTTTGGGAAACCCTTTTTTTGCCCAACTTTAGTTTCCCTGGCTGTTTGTCTTGAAAATGTTGCTTCATTTTGGGTAAACATAATATTTTTTTCCCCTTTGGTCCCATTTTATGTTTAAAGTGTACCACCCCCTTCCTGCAGAAACCCCCACAACATGTTTTGCAGCCATCCTCATGTTTAACAGTTGGGATGATTTTAGGTTTCCCAAAGTTTTCCCCCCTTTTTCCCCCAAAAACGAAAAATAAAGGGCCCCATTAGGGCCCAAACATTTAAATTTTAATTTTGGCAGACCACAAAAACAAAATTAAAAAATTTTGTAAGTCTTTATTCTTTTTGTGCATTTCCCAAAACATTAATGTGGCTTTTATATGCCCCTTTTTTTGGAGTTATGGTTCTTCCGGGCGAGAGGCCTTTAACCCCATGTTGATACAGTCCCTTGTTCATGTGGAAATGAACTTTTTTAACCGGGTTCCGCCCATTTTCACAAAAACTTTTGCTTTTTTTTTTGGGGGTTATAGGGCCATGCCCCATAACCCACGTTCATCTCTGAACACAAAACCCCATCCCCTTTTCCCTAGCAGTATAAATGTGGATTTTCCCCCCTCTTTTTTTACTTGATAAAATTTGTTTGTACAATAAAAAAGGGCCCTTTCAGGTATGGGGAAATTTTTCCCAAGGATGACCCCAGATTGTCCCAAAAGTTCTCTTCCTAAATATCTTGGCTGATTTTTTTGGGATTTTCCCCAAGATTTTTAAAACACAGAAGCAGTGTGTTTCTGGTGTGCATTTAAATAAAACCAACACTGTGTAATTAGCTCAGATGTTGTCAATAAATCTATCAAAAATTTTTCCCAAAGACATGAAAACATCATATGGGCTGTCCCAAAATTTTTTAAAGGCATAGAAAAACCTGTGTGGGGGAAAAATTTTTTTTTCTTTGCAGCCAGTCAAGGCTCCCCATCTGCAGAAGGGAGGCCCGTTTTCTTTTCCCTCATCTCCTGGTTTCCCCCTGACTCTGCCACCCCGTTTTGAAGATTGCTGGGTATGGGGGCACAAACTGGAAGTGTGGGGCCCCAAAAATTTGGGTGTTTGCAGTGGGTAAGCGCCTGCCTGGCCAGTAAATGTGGGGAATTTAGGGCGGGGAATTCATTGCGGCGGGGGGCCCTGTTTCCCCTAGGAGAAACCCCCTTGGGCCCCCCCGGGAAATGTGGAAGACTGCCCCTTTTTCCAAAATGGGCAGGCCCTGAAAACGGCCCGGATTTCCAAAAAACCAATGCCTTTGGCAACAAAATTAAAATCACCCCAAAATTGAGAAAAAATTTTTGGGGTTTCAAACTTTCCTGCCCCCAGCCATATTTTTATGCCCGCCCCGCCTGATCCCCCACCCCTGCTGCCCGTTTTTTCCATTTTCCTACCAAACCCTCTTTCCAGGGACTGGTATTGCCCCCCAATCCCCACTTGTTTAAATTTAGCCCCTCTCTGACCTAAAAATGCTGGTTGTTGCTCTGCGGTCACCCCAACACCGGTCATTTGTGCCCCCCCTCGCGACCTAAAGGGTGGTTTCTCCTGGCCCCTTACCTCCCCTCTCTGTCATTGTGCCCCTCGGGGGCCTTTCCCTGGTTTTTTTTCCACCCCTAAATTTTCCCTTGTGCCAACCTTTTGACCCCGCTGCTGCTTGGGGTGCTGGGGTGCCCTCCACACTTGTCATTGTGCCCTTTTGTGGCCTTTCTCCCGTTTTGAGCCCCAAAAAACATTGTCATTTTGCCCTTGTGGTACTCCGGTTTTTTGCCCCCTCCAATTGGCATTGTTTCCACTGTCTGACCTCATGCTGCTGCTGTGGGGTGCCCAAAACCTTTCCCCTCTCCCGTCATTGTGCCCCTCTGGCCCCACCCTGTTTTTACCACCTCCAAATGTCCTTGTGCCACTCTTTTGACCTCATGCTGCTGCTGTGGTGCTGCTTGGGGGCCCCCCCCCCAAAACTTGCATTGGGCCCCCTGTGGCCTACCCCCGTTTGTGCCCCATCCCCCACTTTGTCATTTTGCCACCTGTGGGCCACCCTGTTTTTTTCCCCCCCTCCCGAATTTTCAATTTTGGCCCCTGTCTGACCCATGCTTCTGGGTGTTGGGTGCCGTAATCCACTCTCTGTCCCTTGTGCCACCTGGGGCCTACTTTTTTTTACCAACCCCCAGAACTTTATTGTGCCACTCTTGAACTCATGCGCCGTTGTGGCTGCTGCCGTCACCCCACACTTGTCCCTGTGCCCCCCTGTGGGCCCCCTGGTGCCACCTGAGCCCTTCCCGGGTTCTTTTTTTCCAGTGGCGCTGCCTGACTTTATCAGGCTGCATTCCCCTTTAGTTTTTTTGGGCGTTTTGCCTTTAAAGGGAATTTTTTGAGTGGGAAACGGGTTTTTAAAAGCGGCAGCATATGTGCGTGTCCCTACTAAAACACAAATTTATGAAAACCAAACCCCAACTCCCCTGCATATTTAAACATGGCAAAACTGTTTTTAAAAAGACCCCGCCCGGCCCGTGGACCCGGAAAAAGCTTTTTTTAACTCGATTCTCCCCAAAAAGGTTTAAATTTGGGCCGGAAAAAAAATTTTTGGCGGAAAATTTTGGCGACGTCGGGGGGAAAACTTTAAATTTTTAGAAATTCACCCATCTTTAAACCCCAGTCATGAAGTCGCACACCCAGTCACCCCTTTCTCATGCTCTAAAACTGATTTTGGTTTTGGGCCCCCAAAAAAACAGGAAGGGGCCGAAAATGACGCGATTGTAAAAGTAAAAAATGATTACCCTTTGATATTTTTTGGCAATAATCCCTTTTAAATTTATCGATCCCATCAAGGTTAAAAAAAAGGGGAATTTTAACTTTGTCGAAATTTTTAAAAACGTTTTATCCCCAATTTAATTGGGATTTGGGTTTGGGGTTAAGCAGTGGGTTTTTCAATTTCCAGTCCTCAAAACCCACCAAAAAGGTCATGTTTTTTGGATTTCCTTAGCATTGCACAGGTGATATAATTTTTTTATTTCATTCGTAGGAGAAACCTTAACATGACCCCGAAAGGCTTTTCGTTTATTTCTCAGTCCTTTTTTTTGCTTAAAGGGGTTTTCACTACAAGGATTTCTTTTTTATTTTAAAAGACTTGCAAAAACCCCGGGGAATTTTCAAAAAATGTGTCCCTTAAAAGGTCCCAACCCAAATTCCCAATGTCCCCTCTTTGTATGAGCTGCATCAGTCCTCATTTTCTGTTTGTACGATCTGTTTTAATCCCAAGAAAGACGCCTCCATTTTTGCTATTTGCTGCAGACCTGATTGTAAAATTTCCAGCCCAAAAGAACCAAATGTGGGATTCTTTTAAAAAATTTGAAAATCCGCCCTTGGGCCCGTTTTTTCTGTTTACTAACGGTTTACATGTTTTAAAATTAAATGTAGATTAGAAACTTACCAGCCGGGCTCTTGTAAATCTTTTTAAACCCTTTTTAAAAGGGTTTTTTACAATGTAAATGCCCCCAAAATTTTTTTAGTACCCTTTTGGGGGGGTTTACATTTCACAGGACAAAGTACCGGGGCCCGGTTTTGCCGGCCGGGATTTGGGGGGCCCCGTTTAGCGCCCGGACCCCCCCGGGGGGGGGGGGTTAGGGGGGGTCTTTTCCCCCCTTTCCCTTGAAAAACACATTTCTTTCCGGGAAAACCGGGTGGGAAGGGTGGGGGGTGTTCTATTTTTTTTTGGGGCCCCCGGGGGCCGCCGGCGGGCAAAACCCCCTTTACGGAAAACTCGTTCAGTGGGGACCCGCTGACCCCCGTTTTCCCCTAGAGCACAATTTTTCTTTATTTTCGGACGGTTTTTCAGGCGGGCTTAAAAAACCGCAAACGGGCTGAAAAACGGCCCCCAAAAAAAAAAACCCTTTCCCCGGGGGGGCATGCCCCTAACCCTGCAATGTAAAGTTTCTGCAGAAATTAAAAAGTTAGTTTTCCTTTTAATAATGGGTTATTTTTTATTATTGTTTTTTATTATTCTGGGATCAGGGGCGTAACTTTGGTTTAAAAAGTGGGGGGGGACCCAAAAATTCCCCCCTTTTATTCCCCTTTTTTCCTATCCTTTCCTCACTCCTTTTATCACCCCTTTCCCCTTTTACTTCCCTCCCCTTCCCCTTCCCCTCCCCTCCCCTTTCCCCGTGGAAATGGCCCCCCTTTAAACCCCCTAGGATCTGAGGGAGGGGGCTGTTAGTTTCCCCCGCAGGGCCGGGCAAAGCCCTTTTGGCAAACAAATTTTGGGTCAATCCGTAAAAAGGGTTTTGGTGTCCCCTCAAAATTTTCAAGTTTAGAGCCAAACTGGGACTAAAAAACAGCACTGAAATATTTTCCCCCCCCCTAAAGGAAAAAAAAAATTTTTTGTGCAATGCCCAAAAAATTTTTTAAAACCCCTTTCCCATCCCCCCGTCACTTCTCCTTTTCATTTTTTTTACACACAACAAATGAGGAAAATTTAAAAAAAAACCCCAAAACCCCTGTACCCCTAGGAATCCAAATTTTGTCACATACTGTAAACCAAAATTTAAATTTTTTTGCTTCCCCACACCCCGAAAGAATTTACTCCCCCTGCACCCCAGAAAAGAATTATATTACACATGATGCCACAGAAATTACATTACTAACTGCACCTTTAGAAAATGAATTGCACATTGTACATTGTATAATATAATTCACTGTACCCCAAAAATGTATTATATTACACACTGAACCCTAGAAATGAATTATATTACTCATTGTACCCAAGATATTACATTACACCATATCCAAGAGATTACTTTACACATTGTATCCCAGAGATTACATTATATTACTCACTGTACCCCAGTGATTATATTATACAACATACGTGAGAGATTGTATTACACACTGTACCCCAGAGATTACTACATTACACACCATACACTAGATATTACATTACCCACTGTACCCCAGAGATTAGTTTATACACCGTACCCCAGATATTACTGCATTATTCACCGTCCCCCTGAGATTACGTTACACACTGTATAACAGAGACTCTATTACCCCATACCCCAGAGATTATTACATTACACGTACCCCAGAGACTAACTACATTAGACAAGGTACCCCAGAAATTGTGTGTGTATATATACGTACCATGTTTCCCCAAAAATAAGACATTTTATCATATTAAATATTTCACCTAAAGATCCACTAGGTCTTATTTTCAGGGGATGTCTTATTTTTCCATGAATAAATGATAGCATGCTATACTAGTGTGTGTGTTTGTTTGTATATATATATACATATTATGGCTGCTGCAGTGACTTATCTCAAAGGATGGCAAATTTGACATGCTGGAACTTGTTGAACTAGAAGTTCCAGCATGCCCCATCAGCCATCCTGTGAGATGGTGTGTGTGTGTGTGTGTGTGTGTATCATTGCTCTGTTCTCCCCCTCATCCCTCTCTCTCTTACATGTACACTTTCTGTCTCCTCTACAGGGATGGAGAGGACAATATGTCACCCCTCTGCTAACACATTATGTCCCAGGACTGTTTCTCGGGGTGGGCGGGGCTTGGGAACACCCCCACCTTTCTCTCTGCCCATCCTTAGGGAAGGCCCTGTGTATGGGGAGTTTCAGCAATGATTTCCGCTATGTCTTATTTTAATGGTCGCCTTATATTGGGAAGTTTGAAAAAAAAATCGCACTATGTCTTATTTGCGGGGGTGTCTTATTTTTGGGGAAACATGGTATATTGAACACAGACACACTATACACTTAGGGTGAGCTCACATGATGGTTTTTCAGCACTGACAGTGGCGTTTGCTTGTTGGGAATGTAAACGCAGAATTCTGATGAACAAACGACCTTTATGGCCTGAGTTAAATTTCTGTCTCTTATCTTTTAGTGCTGTTAGTGCATAAAACACCTCCAAGAATTCTTTGTAGGCGCTGACAGTACACGACGAAAATACTCAAGTAAAATCAGTGTTATTTAAACAAGAACACTGATTTTACATAGGGTATAATGTAAACCAGTTTCCTGTTGGATTGGAAGCCGATTCTGAGACCGATCCAGCACTGAATCCACCCCAGAATTCATATCTTCTGTATGAATGTACACTTAAGGTATGTGCACACGGTGAATGGCGAGGCATACTGTGCGCTCTGCTATATGCCGGGTGTTTTAGAAGTACGTGCTGGCCAGTCCATATTTCTAAAATGCTGCAGGGCCAGCCCCATTCACTTTAATTGTATCCGGCGCGTAAGTGCAGGGAAGAAGTGGAATGGCTAGACACATGGCTGTACATACAGTATATACACATCTCACGTATTCAGTACATACCCTACTCACATGCATATACAACATCTGGCACCCTTGTCCCCTCCTTACCAGTGTCCTGTAGTCTGGTGCAGTTGGCAATCGGCAGGAGCTTCCCTTCTTCTGATGAGGGCTGAGCATAGGGAAAGTGGTATACAATGGGAGGGAAAGATACAGCCCCAGATACAGAGTGTGCTGGACTGTGAACAGCGTTCTAATGAAGCAGCCCCTGCCTACTCCTGCTCTACCAATCAACGCTGCTCTCCCTCTGCACTAAAACTTGAGGCTGCTACCAACTCTGTCCCCCAAGGTACAGAGAAATATAGGAGGAAAAGGGTTAACTTCTTCCTCCTCTGTGCTCTGCCCTCCCCCACTTACCGTATTCTCATGCTTTCATATGGATTATTTATTATTGAAGTGGCTAAAAAGTGGGGGGACCATCCCGCACCCAGAAAAAGTGGGGGGTCCAGTCCCTTCCGTAGCCCCCTAAAGTTACACCTATGACTGACATCTTCATCAGTTGATTATCAAGACCAGAGTCTTATTCATTGGTTGTCTATCTTGAGTGTGTTCACTGGTCATTATCAGTTTTTTCTCATGACTGTTACTATCATATTAAGAATTTGACTGTCATGTGCATTTTCATTGGGTGGCTATCACTGGCATGTTTATTGGTTGATTATCATAGGCAAGCTCATCCATCATCTATGGCAGTTATATCTTTCTACTCCATGCTGTCTGTTCTTAGTTCATAATAAAGGCCAAAAATCTTTCTTGAACATCCTGATCTACAAAATATCATGGTGCCTTAATTGTCAAGTTAAGGTTGGCCATGTCTCTATAATGAGCAAGTTTTTCAATTTGCTATCGTAGGCGTGTTTATTATTTGAATTTTATGGGTATGTTCATTGGTTGATTATCATAGGTGTATTGATTGATTGATTGATTGATTGATTGATTGATTGATTGATCATTCTTATCAGTTCCCTATCATGGGAATGTCCATTGGTTGCTTGAGACAGGGGAGGAGATCTCTCTGAAACGTCGCTGCAGCCGTGGTTTCCGCCCGGTCTCCCTCGGCGTCTCCGCTGAAATTCTTGTTAGCCGCAACAAAAACTTAAGTATTCCTCTATGTCTTTGCTACAGTGCTGAATTGTTCTAATGCATGAATTGTGATTAGAATAATGCACCAATTAAAGAAAAAAATATTTTATTAATGCTAGTAGCCGGCTATTGACTTTACATTGTATACATGGGTATGGGGAGTGGATCGGAGACTCCATCTGAAGTGCCTAGCTGGGAACTTAAGTGCAATAAGTGGCTTTTGTTATATTTAAAACTGTTAATTTTTTAATCAGTATAGGAGGGAACAAGGACAAAGAATTGTAAAGGGAAGCTGCCTATTCACTTAATAGGGTGCTTTGTCAATATATACACTCATCAAAGTACTGTATTAGGGGGAAGGTCATATAGATAAGATAATAATCAGCCACCATTTGATCAAACAATGACACAAACAATTTTACTATCATGTGCTCGGGCAACTACAGATACATAACAAAAAGATTTAGGGCTTGTTACAGGGTACGGCGTTTTGGATCCTTTTAGGGATCCGTTTTTGACAGTTGAAAAAAGCATCCGGGAAAACGGATCCGTAAAACGCAGCAGTTGTTACTTTTTTTTGGATCCGTTTTTAATGCTTTCACTTGCGTTTTACGCATCCGCTTTCAGGATGCGTTTTCAGAACGTGGGGGAGTCCTCTCTCTTTCATCAGCCCCGACTCCTCCATTCATTAGCAGCCCCGGCTCCTCCATTCATTAGCAGCCCCGGCTCCTCCATTCATTAGCAGCCCCGGCTCCTCCATTCATTAGCAGCCCCGGCTCCTCCCGCACCTCCACCATTTCAAATCTCCCGCACCTCCACTGTCACCACTCACCTCCGATCCCCTTGCGCTCGCACTGGGTCACCCGCTCCACCTCCGATCCCCTTCCCCGCTCGCACTGTCACCGCTCACCCAGATCCCCCTGCGCTCCTCTCTGCCGCCGCTACCTCCGATCCCCCTGCGCTCCTCTCTGCTGCCGCTCACCTCCCGATCCCCCTCCCGCTCCCCACTGTCACCGCTCACCTCCGATCCCCCTGCACTCCCACTGTCACCGCTCACCTCCGATCCCCTTGCCTCCTCTCTACGCCGCTCACCTCGATCCCCTGCACCCCTTTCTCTGCCGCCGCTCACTCCGATCCCCCTGCGCTCCTCTCTGCCGCCGCTACCTGCGCTCCCCCGCTGCCCCCCGCTCACCTGCGCCGCCGCTCACCTGCGCTCCCGCTGCCGCCGCTCCACTCCCAGCGATCCCCGTCCAGCCTCCCAGTGCGCTTTTCGCATCCGCTTTCCGGATGCAAAGCGCAGCTGATACGTACCATAGTGGGAGCGCTTTTTGGACAGGTGCCAAAAGCGGACTCCAAAAATTCCCTATGGGCTTTCAACTTGCGTAAAACGCAATAAGAATTGACATGTCAATTCTTAAAGCGGATGCAAAAGCGCAGTGCAGAAGAGCTCTCAAAAGCGCATCGCTGATCTCCCGGGAACAGCGATGCGCTTTTGCCATTGAACCTAAATGTTAATCACACTGAAATTGTTAGATCCGTTTTGCGGATCCGTAAAACGGATCCGAAAACGGATCACAAAACCCGTGTGAACAAGCCCTTACACTAAAATATTGTATTATGCAAACAAAAAGCTAAACAAGTGATCTAGCTGAGTTACAAATGGTACAAATGTTCAAAAGCTTAATATTATAGCTCTGTGCTTGGCACAAGATATATGTCATAAAAAAGAGAGAAATGTATAAATATGTGGATCACAATAATGCACTGGTATATTTCAGCGTTATGTGGAGTTAAATTCTGGCAAAATTACACTTTTTGGTGTTGAGTAAGATTTAGCAACAGAGAAAACTCTATTTCCTGGATATATATCTGTATGACAATAACACACAGTATATTTGAAAGGTATTTCATCACCAAAACTGCAAAAAAGAACTTTTCTGCGGTCAGAATAATTTTCACCAACCAACCACTCTTTAGAATATATTTCTTTGTATAGGAGAATTTGAGACGGTGTGTTATAAAATGATTCACCCCCAATACTGCAAAAACTAAACTTTTGGGTGCTGAGTATGATTTAGAAACTCCAAGCACTGTATGATATATATCCATGTATGTGAGAGTTAGGCGTTATGTGAGCCTGCAAATTTCACCAAATAGCAGCTTCTGTGTGTGGGAAAGATGCAGCCAGCAATACCAAACTCCCTAACTGTTACTGTCTTTGGAGAGGAAAATGCTAAGGGCCACATGTATGAAACGGTTTTGGTCTAAAACTCACTTTTTTCCCCATAGAAATCTATGGGAAAAAAGTGAGTTTTTGACCAAAACCGTTTCATACATGTGGCCATAAGTCTTGATTCCCTAAGCTTGCTTCAGCCTCCCCCCCCAACTAACTACCTAACTAATCTAAATAGCAGCTTTTCCTGTCTTAAATCACTAATAAAGATATCTTGTGCCTGCATGCAAGCAAGCAGAGAGCAGTCTGTACAATACAGAGAGTGAGCTGAAAATGGCATTCAGAATGCAATATAGTGAAATATAGATAACATGGTCATGTGACTTCAGCAGCCAATGAGAGCCCTACACCTCAGCGATGATGATGACATTTTTGACACTTTTCTGTGCTCTGCACTGATTGGATGTCTGCCAAAAGTGCAGAAAGGCGCTGAAAACTATTAAGATGGGGAACACCATGGTGGATTGGAACATTTACTCGAACGAACAGTAAAATGTTCGGTTCGAGAAAATCGAGATGTTTGACTCGAACGTAATTTTTCTCGAACGGTTCGATCAACACTACTCATAATAACAACCGCATTATGATTAGCCACCTCATCTATTTGTCTGAGGAGAACATCTTCCATAGGTTAGCTAACCCCTACTTAGGACGTACTCTCTAAAATGCATTGGTTTTTTGAGCCTTTGTCCACACGCATACCTAGCGTCATTTGTTAATAGATATATAATTAAAGTTTCTTTTTTTTAATCTATACAGGCGGTCCTAGACTTACACCATTCCGACTTATATCAGTCCCCTAGTTACAAACTGAGACTTATGAGGCATGCTAGCATTTGTAGTTCCATGTTCCACAGAAGAACAATAAGTTCAAGCATGCCACAGCAGCACATGTGGTGAAATATTCTTAACAGGGGCACAGAAAGCAAAACAAATGTAAAAACCCTTCCCTGTACTATCCAAAACTAAAAAATAAATTGTGCTGGAGTTACATTTAAATAAATTTGCCTACTCTGACTTCCATACAAATTCAACTTAAGAACAAACCTACAGTTCCTATCCCGTTTGTAACCCGGGGACTGTCTGTACTTACCTTCTGACTGTTTGGAGTGCTGAATCACATCTTGTTTGGATTTCAATAACCTGCTTCTGCCTTGTCCTGGAGCTTGACCTGGGCACCCAACTCGGAGTAATCAGGAACTGTATTCTCTCAGCAACTAGTGGCAAGCTGTGCAATTTACCATTTCCTCATTATGATTAGCTGCCTCATGTATTTGTATGAGGAGTATATCTTTCATGAGATCTGCTATATTTGGGGGCCTATAACAGACCTCTAATAGAATTTTATTATTTTTATTACCACCATACATATCTATCCATAATGACTCCACATGTTCGATTCCTGTATCTATATCTTCCCGCAGTGTTGACTTCAGACAGGAATTTATATAAAAAACATATGCCTCCTTCACCTCGAAAGATACCATTGTCATGAGACAATTAATGCTATTCACTTCACCTATCACTAGTTTTAAGTAGTGATGAGCGATTGTGTCAACTATCGTTATCGAGTCGATAGTCGATATCGACAATTGTCATTACGATTTCCGATAGTCGATAACAGATTATCGCTGATGACCATTAAAGTCTATGGGAGAGGAACAACACCTTCATTCTTACACCCAAACAGGGCTGGAGAAGCTGGAATTTACATCCACACAGTAAACTGGATACGTGCTACATCTTAGGCAAGACAATTAGGCAACAAGAGTCACAGAAAAAAAGTCACAGACCATTCACTATCCCTGTCTTGTACCACAGCATGACCCTTAAATCTGCATCACACAAAAAATTAAAAAGTGCCAGAAGGCAGTATTATTTGAACCATCATTTTACTTGAACTGGACATTGAATATCCCTGTCCTGGAACGCAGCATGAGCCCCAAAGCTGCATGACCCCAGATTAAAAAGTGCCGAAAAAGGAGTCTTTCAACCACCATTTTAGTTGAACTGACATTGACTAGACCTGTCCTGGACCGCAGAATGACCATTAAACCTGTCTGACCAACAGATTAAGAAGTGCTGGAAAAAGGAGTCTTTAACCACCATTTTAGTTGAACTGGACATTGACTATGCCTGTCCTGGACCGCAGCATGACCCTTAAAGAGCACCTATCACTTTTTTTTTTTATTCATACAGTGGAAGCTA
>JAODAL010067059.1:0-17471 GCA_025379985.1 Phyllomedusa bahiana
TTTTCTTCTTTCTAGTAAATACAGATCACAATGTACCTAACACATTTCGATTACATAGAAGTACATTTATAGCAGGGGACATGCACAAATTGATATTACTATAAAGTTTAATAGCAGACACAGTGGTACCTTGGCATACAATATTAATTGGTTCTGGGTCAACCATTGTATGTTGAAATCATAACTCTATGGAAAACTGGTAACTGGTTCCAAAGCCCCAAAATGTCACCGCAATATAATAAAAAATAAAGATGAAAGAAACCTAAGCAGATAACTAACACATATAAAACAAGTTCTCACATGTAAAGGCCGGAAAGAGCTGCTGGAAGTTGTAATTCACTTTCTATTTTCAGGACTAGAGTCTCTTTGGGTCATGTACATGTACCAGAAAAAAAAATAGGGTCTTTACCTGGTACCCAAAGAATGTAACATGTAAAGCTTAGTACAGAACATGTAGGACAGTACTCTAGAGAGGCACTACTAGACTGACGATCAGTGCATGGAATTGACTAATACAGATGTTTTACCAGTAAAATTTTAAAGACAATTGGTTGGATCGTCCTATCAATCAAACGTGCCGCAAAACAGCAGTGTCTGTGACAATGTATCGTGAATCCACACATAACATAAAATGTCCCAGGAAAGACATTGTGTATTGAAAATATTGTATCTTGAGGCCACTTAAACTTGAGGGACTACAGTACTATTCAAATCTATCTGATTAGGTGCTGTATATGGGTTTTAAATGCTCTGCTTTGACCTTAAACAGGTTTGGCCACACTAACTTGCCTAAGGCCTTATGAGCTTATAGACAGCCAGATAGACAAATTAAATATAATTATACAGTAAAGTAAAACTAGATTCACTCAAAAGAGGCCCAAAGTATTGTGTAATAACTCTAGCTAGAACAAAAGCAATAAACAATGTGCTCCTCAATATATGGAGCTTCACAGAAACTGGGATGTGCCCAAATAAGTGGATGGCAACGTTTGGCAACTTACAGTTGCATACCCCATTACACTTTCACTTAGTCACTCAACTTGTCATCAAAATGGTGGTGTACAGTATTGAGCAGCGCGACTTCATGAGGCGAACCTATTGGGTCACCAATTCCTTAACACGATGTCAGAGTGAATTTAGTAAGAGATACGGTTGAAACCAGAAGTATACATACACTATATAATTGACACACATGTATGTTTTCCTCACTATTTGACATGAAATCAGATTAAACTTTACCCGTTAATTAGCATCAATACAATTATTTATATTTGCCAAATGACAGAATAATGAGAAAGAGCATTTTTAAGGCATTTTTATTACTGTCTGCAAAGTCAAAAGTATACATACATTTCATTAGTATTTGGTAGCATTTCCCTTAAACTGTATGACTTGAGTCAAACATTTTGGATATCCTTCCACAAGCTTCTCACAATAGTTGGTAGGAATTTTGGCCCATCCCTCCTGACAGAACAATTGAGCTATGTTTGTAGGTCGCCTTGCTCGCACCTGTCTTTTCAGCTTTGCCCATAAATTTTCAATATAATTGAGATCAGGGTTTGTGATGGGCACTCCAAAACATTGACTTGGTTATCCTTAAAGGGGTTGTCTCACTACGAAGATTGTAATTGAAAATGTGGGGACCAAAAATCTTAGGATGTACGTCCTTGGTTACTATTGGCAAAGTGCTACGATTTTAGAGAACGGGCTGGTTTACATGTGCTTAGCAACGGTGTTGTTTACTGGTCAGGGAAGCATTCTGTCCTGCCCAGGTCGTGCACATGCAAAGGAAAGGCAGTTAAGAGGAGGGGCAGGGATGTGTGTATTGGCAGGCAAGGAGGAGAAGCAGTGAAGAGGATACAATACACACAACCCCCCTGCATGTCCTCTCACTGCTTCTCCTCCTTGCCTGCCAATACACACATTCCTGCCCCTCCTCTTAACTGCCTTTCCTTTGCATGTGCACGACCTGGGCAGGACAGAATGCTTCCCTGACCAGTAAACAAACACCGTTGCTAAGCACATGTAAACCAGCCCGTTCTCTAAAACCGTAGCACTTTGCCAATAGTAACCAAGGACATACATCCTTAGATTTTTGGTCCCCACATTTTCAACTATGATCTTCATAGTGAGACAACCCCTTTAAGCCACTTTGTAACCAGTTTGGCAGTATGCTTCGGGTCATTGTCAATCTGGAAGATTCATTTCCGCCTAAGCTTTAACTTCCTGGCTGATGTCTTGATGTGTTGCTTCAGTATTAGTATACAAATGTTAGACCAGTATTTATATGCAGAGCTGGTACCTTCTTTTCGGGCACCAATCACGGGGTTCTCCAAGCCCCACTTATACAACTGGTTAAATGATGCTGGACCCTAGTAAGACTAGGTGCGTCGCGCAGGTGTGCCATCCCTGCACCATCTCTGTTAGGGACTCTTCGGCGTCTCCTACCCGCACACGGATGTGTGCCTTGAACTGATCCAAACGACCAGGCGGTCGCACCAACACGCTGAGTATTTGCTTCCATTCAATTGCCCATAAATGGTTATGCTGTGCATTACGGCCGTATGCCTGGATATGGATGTTTTTAATATGATGAATAAAGTTTAACGACTTACTAGGGTCCAGCATCATTTAACCAGTTGCTTCAGTATTGCCACATAATCTTCTTTCCTCGTGATGCCATCTATTTTGTGAAGTGCACCAGTCCAGTCCCTCCTGCAGCAGAACAATCCCACAACATGACGCTGCCACCTCTGTGTTTCACAGTTGGGATGGTGTTCTTAGGCTTCCAAGCTTCTCCCTTTTTCCTCCAAACGTAACGTCATTATGGCCAATTTTAGTTTCGTCAGACCACAGGACATGTCTCCAGAAATATACGTCTTTGTTCCTGTGTACATTTGCAAACATTAATCTAGCTTTTATATGTTTATTTTGGAGTTATGGCTTCTTCCTGGCAGAATGGCCTTTAAGTCCATGTTGATACAGTACATGGAGAATGACACAATCTTACCAGCTTACGCCAGCATCTTCTCAAGGTCTTTTGCTTTTGTTCTTGGGTTGATATGCACGTGTCGGACCAAAGCATGTTCCTCTCTGAGACACAGAACCCGTCTCCTTCCTGAGCGGTATGATGGCTGGACATTCCCATCTTGTTTGTACTTGCGTATAATTGTTTGTACAGATGAACGAGGCACCTTCAGGTATATGGAAATGACACCCAAGGATAATCCAGACTTGTGCAATTTCACAATTCTCTTCCTGATATCTTGGCTGATTTTTGAAAGATTTTCCCATGATGTTTAAAGGCATAGTAATCCTAGTGTACTTAAACTTTTGACTTTGCAGAAAGTAATAAAAATGCCTTAACCCCTTAACGACTGCGCACCATCTTTTGGCGTCAGCTGGTGCGGGTCGATCGTCTGCAGCGACGTCTTTTGGCGTCGCTGCAGACTTAGGGGTTTACAGTGCCTGGCGCCACAACTGTGCTGTGATCGGGGCTGTACTACAGAGCCCCGTTCCCAGAGCATCTCCTGCGAGCATCGGGGAGCGGAGGAAACCTCCGCAACCTGGTGCTATAATCCTTTGATTGCGGCGATGCGTTACCGCAGCGCAATCAAAGGGTTCCCCTGCTCTGTCAGGTGATCGGAACACCCGGTGACCCGACAGAGCTCAGGGAACGGCTGCACAGTCAGCCCGGGGGACCTAGAGTGGCACCAGAGCTGTCTGTGTATGAAGCCAGTGATCAGGACACACTGTGTGCTGTCGTGATTACTGCCTGTGTCAAAGTGACACAGATTAGAATGTATTAGCATATATGAATATGCTAATACATTACTAAGTGTAAAAAAAAAAGTAACAGTTCTCCCTTTATGGGATTGAAAAAAAAAAGTAAAAAATATAAAAAGTGTAAAAAAATGAATAAAAAAATAAATAATAAAATAAAAATAAATATTTAATAAAAAATAATTGTGCATACATTACACACAAAAAAAAACTACACATATTAGGTAACCACACGACCGTAATAACCTGTAGAATTAATCTAATTAATTATAAAGTGTGGAATGGTCTAAAAAAATAATGTAAAAAAAAAAAAAAAAATTAAAACAATTCTGCAATAATTTCTAAGTGAACTTAAACTATTCCCCCATAAAGTACAACTTGTCCCGAATAAAACAAAGCCTCATACAACTGCGTCATTGAAAAAACAAAAAAAGTTACAACTGTTGAAACGCAAGGAGGCAAAAACTAAAAAAATGTTCTGGTCATGAACTACTTTTCATGCCTGGGGTTAAAAACACTATCTCTCATTATTCTGGCATTTAGCAAATATAGATAATTTTGGTAATCCTAATTGACCTAAAACGGGTAAGGTTCATTCTGATTTCATGTCAGATAGTGAGAAAAACATGCTTATTTGTCTTTTTATATAGTGTATGTAAACTTCTGGTTTCAACTGTATGTTATTTGTGATATACCCTCAGAGATGGTGTATGGAGATGTGATATGAGGGGCTTATTGACCCCATCTCATGTCAGAGGTTGTTAAAAAATGTTGCAGGACACAATCGATGACGTGTAACACCGTCTGGAACAATTGCCTTTGAAATCTCCAAGATGCCTAGCAGTGCAGACTGGGAGATCTTATTCACCATGTCAAAGAGCTTCAAAAAGGGCAAAACTACTCAAAGTAAATGATATGTAGAAAACAGATAGTGTCACTGGTTCCAGGCCTAAAGGAAAACTTCCATTGAAAAACTGCTATTCTTTCTCCTGATATGCTTGCTGATATGCTCAGGAATAATGATGCGCAATGTGTCTGGCAGAAAACAGATATCACTTCCAGCACACGCATATGATGCAATTAACCCCTTAAAGACATTTGACGTACCCATACGTCAAGGTCGGATAGGGATTCCCGCAAACTGACGTATGGGTACATCATGTCGATCTTGCAAGCTCACAAGCGGATCGCGCAGGATCGCGGCATGGAACCAGCAGTATATACCGCTGGCATCATGCCGCCTCCCCCGAAGCCGAAGTGAGCTCCGGCCGCGGGGGATTAACTCTTGGTCGCGACATCGAAACTGCAGGTAGCAGGAGTGAGCTCCTGCTGCCCCCGATCCGAGGCAGTAACGGCGCTCAGCGCCGCTACTGATCTCCTTACCAGACAGCCCGGACGCTGAATGACAGCATCCGGGTTGTCTGGTGATGTCACGATGCCCACAATGCATTGTGGGCAGTGTGACTGACAGTTGCCACGGAGACCAGTACACAGCTATAAGCTGTGCTGTGTGCTGATCTCCTATTGTATGATCGATTTGACGATCGTTCATACAATTCCCCTCTGGGGAAAAATGTAAAATGTGTGAAAAAGTAAATTAAAGTGTAAAACACAAACACAAAAAATAAAATAAAAACAGGTACACCGCCTTTTTCCCCTTTACAGACGCCAATTGCCCCAAAAAAGATCAAAAATAAATAAAGTACCCATATTTGGTATCGCCGCATGCGTAACGACCCTCCCTATAAATCTGTCACATTAATTAACCCGAACGATGAACACCGTAAAGAAAACCCCCAAAAAACAGTCACAGAATTGCAATTTTTGTTCATCCCGCAGCACATAAAATGGAGTAAAAAGTCATCAAAAACTCATATCAACATCAAAGTGGTGCCAATTAAAACGTCAGTTCATCCCAGAAAAAAAAATATCTTACACAGCTCTGTAGACGGAAAAATTAAAAAGTTATGGCTACTAGAAGATAGCGATGCATAAATATTGTTTTACACAATAAAAACACTTAAAAAAAAAAAATGTGCTTCCACATAAAAAACTATATAAATTAGGTATCACCGTAATCGTCTCAACCTACAGAGTAAAACTAACTTGTCACGGATACTGCATGGTGAGCGCTATTAAAAATAAAAAACCCTCCTAAGATTGCAGTATTTTCGTCACCCTGCCTTCCAAAAAAGCGGATTTAAAAACGATCATAAAGTCTTGTCCCCCCAAAAATGATACCAATAAAAACTTCAACTCATTCCACAAAAAAAGTCCCTTTACTGCTCCGTAAACAGAAAAATAAAAAATTATGCCTCTCAGACTGCGGAGATGCAAAAACGTGTTTTCCTTTTCGAATAAAAGTGTTTTTATTGTGTAAAAGCAGTAAAACATTGAAAAATATACAAATTTGGTATCGCTGTTATTGTATCAACCTGCTAAGTAAAACTAGCATGTCATTTATACCGCACAGTGACTGCTGTAAAAAAAAAAAAAAAAAAAACACTACCAGGATTGCTGTAGTTTTTTAAAAATGCCTCACAAAAACCTTAATAAAAAGTGATCAAAGCATCACATGCACCCCGTAATGGTACCTATAAAAACACCAACTCATCTCACAAAAAACAAGCCCATAATCAGCTCCGTATACAAAAAATTAAAAAAGTTATAGCTGTCAGAATAGGACAACATAAAAACGCATCTTTTTATAAACTCAAAATTTTTTTTTAATTTTCAGAGCCGAACGCTAAAAAAATTTGTGAAACACCTGTGGGGTCGATATACTCACTGCACCTCTGAATATATTCCTTAAGGGGTGTAGTTTCCAATATGGGTCTTTTTAGGGGAGTTTATTAGGTTTTGGCACCTTAGGGTGTCCATAAACCTGAAATGGGGCCTAAATAAAATTGTAATGAAAATGAGGCCCCAGAGTCCGGTAGGTGCTCCTCCTATTCTGAAGCTTGTGGTTGAGCCAGACAGCGTACTAGGGCCACATATAGGATATCTCTGAAAACGTTAGAATCTGAGGAATCAATATTAAGCTGCATTTCCCTGGTCACATCGACTGTGTTCCAGTGAATAATGAATAAAAATTGAAAATCTGCAAAAAAAGTGAAATTTTTAAATTTCACCTCCACTTTGCTTTAATTTCTGTGAAATATCTAAATGGTCAACAAACTTCTTAAATGCTTTTTTAAATACTTTAAGGGGTGTAGTTTCTTAAATGGGGTCATTTATTGGGGTATCTAAAAAAAGGCCCTTCAAAGCCATGTCAGAACTGGACTGGTCCCTAAAAAAAATTATTTTGCAAATTTTCTTGAAAATGTGAAAAATTACTACTGTATTTCTAAGCCCCTTAATGTGGTAAAAAAAAATAAAAAACATTTAAAAAATGATGCCAACCTACAGTAGACATATGGTAGATGCTAGTTATAAACTATTTTGAGTGAAATAACTATCTGTCTTATACGCAGAAATTTTTAAACTTTGAAAATTGCTCATTTTCATGATATTTTGATATTTTTCACAAATAAATAAGGATTGTATGGACCAAAATTTCTTACTAACTTAAAGCACAATGTGTCACGAGAAAACAATCTCTGAATCACTCGGATAGGTTAAAGTGTCAAAAAGTTATTCTCACATAAAGTGACACATGTCAGATTTTAATATCAGGGCGCTGTCAGGAAGGTCAAAACTGGCTCCGGCGGTAAGGGGTTAATTACACTTATGTCAAGGTACGTGGAGTATTCTTTTGGTTCAGAGTGCTTTATCATAACGGGATTTACAACAGAATTTTCAAGGCCTTGTTCCAGTGAATCTCCCTGTTTATTATTATACAGTAAAGTATAAAATACATAAAGTATATAAACTAGGCAAGTCCCATATAAACTGTATTTTTAGGGTCTTATGGACTAGAGTTGGTACTAGACAGAATGACATGCGGAAGCCAGATGCTTGTGGCACCACTTAATTCTGAAATAAACAAAACAGCAGATTACAGAATCAACAGTGTTGATTCTAATTAAGTGTCTGCCTGGCCAACATCTAACTGTATGTGGCTTTCATTAACCCCTTCCGGACAGATGGTCATAATATGGCTCTAAGTTTTTGTCCTCCTCGCCTTCCAAGAGCTATAACGTTCTAGTTTTCCATCTACATATACATACAAGGACTTTTATTTTGCAGGACAAGATGTACTTTCTAATGGTGTCATTAACCGTAACCATAGAATACCATGGGAAATTGTGATGTAATGTGACAAAAACATTCTTGCGCCATGTTTGCTGGAGTTTTGATAATACAGCGTTCACTCTTCAGTATAAATGAGGTGTTACCTGTATTCTGCAGGTTGATACGATTCTGTAATACCAAATATGTAGGGTTTGCATTACGTTTAACTACAGTTAAAAAAAAGGTTCTAAGCATTCTCTATTTTTTAAATTTGCGCTGCAGTGCCATTTTCTGCGACCAACAACGTACTTCCACATAGGCACTTGAGTGATGGTGCATTTTTTGCAGGCTGAAGAGTACTTTATATTAGTACAATTTTTGGATATATGTTACTTTTTCATCACTTTTTCTTTCAATTTTAAGTGAACCTGAAATAACCCAAAAAAGCTATTTTGCCGTTTGCTATTTTTTTTCTTCAGTGGTGTTCAGTCTAAGGGAAAAAATATGTTATATTTTAATAAATCTGACTTTTACGGACGCGTACAGTATCTGGTTGTAATGAGGAAGCCTGCCCCTGTTACATGCTGCTCATTGTTTGGAGCAGCATGCTGTTCCTGACTGGTTCCCTTCAACAAGAAAGTGGAGACCTAGAGTAATACATAGTTATATATGCATATTATCTCAGCACCACACCCTTTAAACTCAGTGTGCAGTGCTCTAACCAAATATTGGTGAAATATTCACTATTTACTCACTGTGCGGTTGCGCTACAGAATGTTAACACCTACACACTTTCCAAAACACTCGTATTCCGACTGTGTCTTATCTCGTACCTCATAGTACCCTTGTAAAGCACTTTGAATATACTTTCTGGCATTATTATCTTTGGCTAACCTCTGATCCACTACTTCTTTCCCAATTAAACCTGCACTGCACTAGACAGTTATTAAAATACAAATATACCTACTTTACTCTACCACTGTACTCCTGAGGTTTTGTATCTATTCCTTTAGAATACTAAAAGAAGAATATACACATACTCAGCCGGGTACAGCTGAGAATGATTTAAGGGAGTATATCTTCTACACATAGTAAGAAAGATGGCCGATAGAACACAGTAACACGTGACACTGAATTATATTACACGGGTTTGTTTATAGTCTGTAACCATGGAAACACAAAGGTCTGCAAAAAAGCTGTAAACACACAAAACAGAAAGATTTGTACATGAAGTAGCCTCAGTAAGGGAAGTCTAGTAAGCGGACAAGCTCAATCTCCCTTTAGCTAAACAGCAAAATATTTTTCTGCCTTTTCACATAGTTCCTACAGTTAAAAAAAAGGAATAAATAAAAGGAATAAATAAAGTTCAACTAAGGGTGGGGTTCTATTTTACGAACAGGAAAGTTGGCCTGCCTCCATACTATGCTTCCTGTACGTAGATCAGTATAATCTTGTAACAGATCTATTTAAATCTATAATGGGCTTTAAAAAGTGTAGGTTTTAGCTGGGTAAAAAACAATGCGTAAAACTGCATAAACAAAACTGTCCTAACATATGTTTATTACTAAAATAACTACTCAGTCCTCAAAATTGCAGCAAGTGGGGGTAAGATAAAAAAAAAATAGTGTCTCTTCCAACTTAGACTTTAGAGACTGAATACAGACTGCTGTAAAGGAAAGCTGAATACTTTTGCTTTCCAAAGACTCAGTGTATCAGAAACAAATTGAGGATTTGTTACATCCAATAGAGGGCGCTTGAGATCCCAGCTCTTTTCCCATAATGCTGTGTGATATGCAGGTGCTTAGTGGGGTGCAAAAAGGCATTTTCAAGTCCCCACACACCTACATGTTGCTCTCCCAAAGAATAGGTATTCCCCTTTCTGAGCCACCCATTGGCTCACATTCCTTTTGCTTTCGACTCAGTGAGTCAGCAGCAAATTGAGGATGTTACATCCAATAAAGGGCGCTTGAGCTTTCAACTCTTTTCCCATAATGCCTTGTGATATGCAGATGCTTAATGGGGTGCAAAAAGGCCACTTCAAATCCCCACACACATCTATGGTGCTCCCCCCCCAAGGAGAGATATTCTCCTTTCTGTACTGCTGATAGATGTGCAGGTTAAGGCTACGGCTGCACTTGAGACTTTTTTAAGTAAGACTTTTTCTACCGGAAAAATGACAATATAAACATAATTAATATAATGAATATAATGACAATATAAATGAAAAAACAACTGTTAGTGAGCTGCTAAATTGTAGTGCTCGTCAATAAATCACAAAGGGCTTGTCCGAAAGTTTCAAAAACCAGTGCTGCTGCCCTGGTTGTTCCTGCTTGTCTCTGGTAGAAAGCACCAAAGCATCGGTAATGCATTTGCTTCAGATTTGAAAAGCAAGTACTCTTGCACAACCTATTAAATTCCTGTCCATAAGAAATGCATCCATAATTTTTGTTTTTTTTTAAAAAAAAAAGAGTGATTGAAGCTCTCAGTGTAGCCCTAGCCTTACAGTAGACACCACAGATGACCCTACAACTGGGGTTAGAGGTTTTAACCAGAAAGGAAGCTCAAATCTCATTTGTCATAAAACTTTTTAATGCAAACTGTGCACATGTGCACAGTACATTTAACCCTTTAAAAAAAAAAAAAAAAAAAATAAATATATATATAAAATAAAATAAAAATTATATATAATATATAATAAAAATTTAATAAAAATATAAAAAAATAATATAATTTTAAATTATATATATATATTCTTGAAACCAACCAAATTTTTAGGCAATTAACACCAAAATTATTTAGATTTGCCAAATGCCAGAAAAATAAAGGGGGATTTTTCGGGAAAACAATAAAAATCATTTATTAATTAAGACACGCCTGGGATTATTTTTAATTCACCCAAAACCCTGCTTCTGTGGTAACTCGGGGGAAATCTAAAAAACACCAAGAATCAGGAATTAAATTGGGTGGCCCTTGCATAATCGGGATCATCCTTGGTAAAATTTTCCAATATTTAAGGTGCCTTGTTTATCTTAAAACAATTAGACCCGAACAAACAAAAGGGAATTCCAGCAACTATTTACATACTGACCATCACACGGTCGGGGTCGAAGTCGACCATCATCGCAAGAATCATAGTGGGTGGTCGATTATGAGCATGACCTTTAAAGCTAGGGGAAAAGCAAAAACACCTTCATTCTTCACCCAAACAGGCTGGAAAGCGGGAATTAACATCCACAACAGCAAATGGATACGTGCTACATCTTGGGCAACCACTTAGTTAAAAAAGCCACAAAAAAAAAAAATCACAACCATCCTATCCCTATTTTTAACCAAACCAACCCTTAAATGCCCCCCACAAATTTAAAAAGTGCCAAAGGCATTATTTAACCCAATTTACTTGAACTGGCTTAATATCCCTGTCCTGAACAGCAGAGCCCCAAACCTGCTGACCCCCAAATTAAAAGTGCCGAAAAAGAGCTTTCAACCACCAATTTTTGTTTACTGGGCATGACTATACCTGTTTCCGGCCAATTTAAGCCCCAAACCTGCGACCCCAATTTGTGGCCGGACGGGGGGGGGCGAGGGGGTAAACTCTAATCAGTTCATTAACCACTGAAGGACAATTTGGCACGTGTTCGTTTCTTAGATTCACAGGGCCCTGACCCACGATAAGGCCTGACGTCCTGCAACTGAACCGCTGAGCGTGTTGTCGCCACACTGGGAAAGGCCCCTTCTCTCGTACCTCTACCTCCAGTCCTAAACCCCCCCCCTTTTCTCCTTACCCACCTTTCGCCCATGTTTAAAAGATAAAAATTTTAGAAGGGATGGAAGATTTTGGGAAAGTCTCTTTTAAAAGACGGCAAATCACACATTCTCAAACCCTAAATCAAAAAAAAAAATTGCGGGATTAAAATTTTAATGAAAGGGTGGCTCTACAAAAAAGCTGGCCTCCCAAAGAAAAAAAACCCCTCTGAAATTATTCGGGAAAAAAAAAGGGTTATTTTTTGGCACCTATCAATCACCCCCGTGTGACTACAAAATTTGGGCTGGATTAAAATTTTAAAAAAACTGCAAAGTAATCTATCAACAAAGCTTGACGCCCAAAAGTGAAAAATCCCCTGTCAAATTTATACGAATTAAAAGGTATTTTTGGGCACCTTTAAATTTAAACCCTTTGGGGTGACTAAAAAAATTGCTGTATTCACATTAACTGCAAAGAGATCTATCAAAAAAGCTGGCCTGGAAAAGTAAAAAACACTATCTGAAATTTTTCGAAAATAAAAGGATTTTTTGGCACCTATCAATTCACCTGGACTACAAAATTGCGGGATCAAATTAACTCAAAAATCACACAAAGCGTATTTCGCCAAAAAAAAAACACGTATCTTTTTATTTTTCTAATAAAACAAGATTTTTTTGCACCTTTCAATTCACCTGGGGGTACATAAAATTGCGGATTAAAATTTTAAGTGCAAGGTGGGCTATATCAACAAGGGGAATGGGAAAAAATTGAAAATGAACACCTATCTAAATGAAAACTGAATAAAATTTGATTTTGCACAAACAAAAACCGCAGTACAAAAAAGATGTTACCTATAATTCGGCGCCCAATACCAGGAAATATTTCAATAAAAAACTTTAATAAAAAAGCTATTGCAGTCAATGCTACACTAATCTTGGGTGAACTTTATCCAGTTTTCTTTATAGAGTTTGTCGTTTCCCCCCCGCCCCCCCCCCCCCCCCCCCCCCCCCGTGACTTTTTACGGGGTAGATCCCCCTTTAAAATTCTCTAACTAACTACATAAAACCCCAATCTCTAATCAACTTTTTTTTTTTTGTAAGGACACAGCTAAATAAGGTTTCTCTGTAAGAAATAAATAATTTCGCGAGCTGTTTGGCCACAGGGCGAGCGCACGCCCTTCTCCGAACCTGAAACCTGGGCTAAACAGGAACGCTTTTCTATGAAAACAGGTCATGTGTTTTTTTTTCCCCAATCGAAAACCAACCATCCCAGTCATCTCGCACACACCTCACCTGCTCATTCTTTAACTTTTTTGCTGGCCGCCAAAATGACAGAAGCCCAAAAAGGGCCACTTAATAGAGAGCACAGATTTAACCTAAATTTTTTCGCATGTCAAAAATTTCGATCACAAAAAATTGCCGTTTCAACTTTGTCGATAATAAGCCAACACTCCACAACCCATCACTCAAAGGAGAGGATTCTTTCTAAAAGATGAATGTTTGGGTTAAAAATTCAAACCCCCTAAGAACAAAAGCAAAAGACCTTGTGAAAATGGGCTGAAAAGCTACTCTACCAGGGAAAAAGCCATTTCTCCAAAAAAAACAATAAAAGCCAATTAATGTCTCAAAAAGCACACAGGAACAAAGACATTATTTTCTGGAGACATGTTCGTGGGCCCGAAAAAACTAAAACATACCATCATTATTTTTTTGGAGAAAAAGGGAATCTAAGAACACATCCCAACTGTGAACACATGGGGGGGGAAGCATCATTTGTGGGGGTTTTTTTTTCTGCAGGGGGGATGGGCATACACAAAAAGAGGGAAAATAGAAAGAAATTATACGAAGCAAATCTCAAGATATCAGCCAGGAAATTAAATCTGGGGGAAAAGGGTCTTTTCCCAAAAGACAATACCTGAAGCATACTGCCAAACTGGGTTTCAAATGGCTTTAAGATAACCAAATCAATGTTTTAGAGGACCCTCAAAAGCCCTGATCTCAATCCTATTGAAAATGTATGGGCAAAGCTGAAAAGGTAAGTGCGAGCAAGGCGACCTACAAACATGGCTCAATTACACCTGATCTGTCAGGAGGAATGGGCCAAAATTGCTACCAATTATTGTGAGAAGCTGGTGGAAGAATATCCAAAATGTTTGACCCAAGTCATACAGTTTAAGGACAATTCTACTAAATACTAATGAAATATATGTTAACTTTTGACTTTGCAGAAAGTAATAAAAAATACCTTAAAAATGCTCTCTCATTATTCTGCCATTTGCAAATATAAATAATTTTGGTAATCCTAATTGACCTAAAATGAGTAAGGTTTCTTCTGAGTCTATGTCAGATAGTGAGAAAAACATGCATATGTGTCTTTTATATAGTGTATGTAAACTTCTGTTTTGAACTGTACATGTCATGGTGTGGGCTCAGGAGCCCTTTCCGTATATGGCATGTGCGGACTGTGGTGTACAGCTACAGCTAACACCGTGTGTAAGGCTATGTCTACACAGTATAGAAATACTGTCGGATTTCAGTATTTTGAATCCGCCGAAAATAGGATGGTACACTGGGTTGCATAGACAGCAATGAAAAACCCGTGCAGCATGGATTTTTTACTGACGAGTTTAAACTCCGGCAAATTTCCATACATTGAATTGCACATGCCGACGGCAAATCTGAAAACCGACTGCGGTTTTTGTGCAAATCTGCGGCAAAAGCTGCGGTCCAGCAATGACAACATGCCGTCGGATTTCTGCTGGCTGGGATTTTATCATAAGCTGTGTGCACATAGCCTAAGGCTATGTCTACACAGCCCTGGTTATCATCAGATTTTCGGCGGATTCAGTATCTAGAATCCGCTGCAAATCCAACTGTACCCAGAGCTGTGTAGATGGCAATAGAAAATCAGTGCTGTAGTCTACACAGCACAGACTTTCTACTGTGGGTTTTATAAACCCAAAAACCGACCACAGTTTTTAGCGCAATCCCACGGCAAAAACCAAGGTGCGGTGAAGTTAAAATACGACAGTAGACCCGGTGGGCGCAGATAACGCTAATCCCAGCCGTTTAAACGCTTAGGGTGCTTTCACACAGTGCGTTTTGGGTGCGTTTTTGATGCGTTTTTTGAATGCGTTTTTTGTGCAGGTAGGTACAGCAATTAATGAAATACATTGTTGCACAAAAAAACGCATCCAAAAAAAAAACGCACCAAAAACGCACCGTGTGAAAGCACCCTTAGGCTATGGTTCAGTCTGATTCAGGGGAATACATCTACTGGGTCAAAAAGTGAAATATTGGTGCTTCCTAAATAAAAGAGAGCCAAACTCAAGGCAATTGTACTATGGGTTGTACTCGCCCATCTCACACTTTAGAATAATGATAGGATAATCGCTGATATGCATCATCGTCTGGGACCCGCACCCATATTTCAAATGACCTGAAAATTCCGTTTCAAGCAAAAATCAGTTACATCTGAGCACATTCTGTTCTATGGGAGTTCCAAACACAGCTGAACAATATATTCGGCTGAACTTCCGTAACTCAGAATGGAGAGTAGTGCGCAAACTCAACTCAACCTCTGTCCTGAACGGAGATTTTTTGGGGCCCTCATCCTTCACACTTTGGGAAATTTTCATCAATATGAAATAAAATTTCCGAGGGGGAAAACACCCTTTTAAAATAAATTCAACGCCCAATGACTAAAAACATTTTGGGGGTTTTCCCCGACATTCTGCCTTCTTGGTTGTTGTAGTTACAGCACTCTTAAAAGGCGGTGTCCCACTTTAGACAATGATGGCAGATCGCTAGGATATGCCATCCGTGTCTGGGGCTCGCACCTCTCTCCTAAATGAGCTCTAAAACCTTTCCTTGTTCTGAATGGCTGTAATCAGAACTCCCATTCAGGTCTATGGAAGAGTCCGGGCCACTTCTCCATTCAGAAGGGGAGATAGGTGCGGGTCACAGAGAGTTCCGTTTACATCAGAATGGTCTGCATGCTAGATGACCAGCAAGGGTACCTGACCTGGATGATGCATAGTGCTCTGCTAAACGTCTCCAGCATCGATGGCAGCCATCATTTATGCTCCGAGTGAATCAACTTTCATCACTGAACGGCACTGAGGACCACTGGTCCCTCGTTCAGAGTAATGTTCCCTGGCCCATGCAAGACGATGATGCCTGTGCCTGGTGGTGTGGTCAGGTCGTCTAGCATGCAGACCACGCTGATGTAAACTATTACAAATGGTCAGACATGACACTTGGTTGCCTCTCACCTTCCTTAAACCTGCCTGGAGTTGTATAGCATTCATCATCCAGTTCCGCAGGGCATTGTTTACAATCAGTGTCATCAGTGTGTGATGGAGCCAAAGGGCGGCTACTACTTTGCCTTTCTGTGACTCTTCCAGTCTCTCTGTATCTCTTTTCCAAACTGCTGATAACACTCCGTGACACTCAATTTGTGGCAGTATTTTTTTCCTATATAATGAATAGTCACATATAAAATCTTGTCCTTTTCTCGCTGTGTTTAGTAAAAAAATATAACTCTTGATGGCAGGGCAGACTAATCTCACTTTAATGTAACTGCTGCTTATCTCTATGTACTCTCATTACAAAAAGTAGGTAATGACAGAATGATTTTTCTATTGTTCTACGGACTGAGATAGATAAGAATAAACATTGGGGCAGTGACACGAGCAACACATGAAAGGATAATGGGTTAATCTTTTTTAAAATCTGGGAGGGTTCAGCTCTCTTTACACTTATCAAGTTCTGCTTATAGCACTTACACTTCTCAGGTCATAGTCGGCCTTGAAAAAAATGAAAGGTGTATTCCTACTAAGTAAAGTCCACTGCACAGGTCGATCTCTCAACTGCCAAGCATAAAAATATTGAGAGTGGCGCTTGTGGCCATTCTCTCATTTCACTTCTATGGAAGTTCCAAATATAGCTGTATGCGCTCGGCTATATTTGGAAGTTCCCATAGAAGTGAATGGGGAAAGAGCTGAGAGCCAGACAATGCAGTGGACTCTTCACTTAGTAGGATAACCCCTCTAAGCAATCCTCTCACTTCTGTACTACTAGAGCTCATAGAGGGGATGTCAGAGACAAACCAGGAAGTTATATACCTAGAGGAACTTTAAAGAACTCTCTAGAGAAAAAAACTATTGACAGTATCCTTTAAAAAATTAAGATTTTTAATCTATAAACTATACCTCATACAGCTATGTTAATTAAAAACTAAAAAGAAATAACTCTTTGAACGGCGGCATAAAAAAACAACAAAAACAGGTAAGAATTCACATGATCTATGTGGCAATGACAAAAGTAACACATGAAAGGATAATGGGTTAATCTTTTTTCTGATCTGGGAGGTGGATTCAGCTTTCTGTACAATTATCAGGTTCTGCTGATAACACTTAGGCAATGTTCACACGGCTTAAAATGGAATGTATTTCAGTCCGTAATTACGCGCTTTAGTGCGCAAATTACGGCTGGAATACGTCCCCGTTTATTAGGTAATCCACAGTTCTCATAGAGAACTATGGATTACGTCTCCTCTCCCTGCTCGGCGAATCCGCCGCGGGGGGAGAAAGTGACATGGGGGGGGAGATACGCTGCTGGTAATGAAAGTCTATGGGCTGACGAGGTGCCGGCCCCCCGCTCCCGCCCCACGGCGAATTTCCGGCCCTAATTACACCCCCCCAAATAAGCCAGTGAACTAGCCTTTCACCTCCAGGCATATCGGCCCTTTAAAAAAAAAAAGAAAGGGGTAT
>JAODAL010067060.1:0-17471 GCA_025379985.1 Phyllomedusa bahiana
TTTTATTAAGTGCAGTGGCAACTTTTAGAAGTCAGCAATACATGCATTTTAATGTACTTTGTCTATGTATTAATGCTACATATGTTGCCTCTAATATCAATATTTTGTTATTGTGAGGGTGTGCAAATGTATTTGTGTTTGTGTGGGGACATAGTACAGAGTAGGAATGTATATGGGGGCAAAATACTGTATAGTGTTATATACATATGTTTAAGATGTATAGAGTTGCTGACCTAGCAGTCAAGGAGAGAGAGTTAGGCTTATTCAAGCCGTAATTGCGGGACGGATTTCGCCCACAATTACGGCTTGAGTAAGGAGCGGGGACGTGGCGGAGGTGCTGCTCGCCGGCCCCATAGACATGCATTATCCACGGCGCGTATCCCGCCAGGATAATGAGCATGTCAATTTCTCCCCGGCCGGCGTATTCGCCGAGCAGGGAGGAGAGACTGTGGATTAATGTAATGGCTGGCACGGATTCCTGCCGTATTGCAGCGCAGTGCGGCGCGCAATACGGCTGGAATCCGTACCCGACATAAGCCGTGTGAATGGCCCTTTAGGGTATTCAGGAAGACAGTTCAGTAGGGCTAAGCAGCCAAACAGAGAGCTAACAGGGGAGGGGCCAAGTCAAACCTTGAAAGAGGAACCGGTAAGCTATGAGGTAGAAGTTAAGTAGTGGATGTGGGAGAGTAAAGTTGAGTGGACGTCTGGTCCAAGTTTACCGGTGGCTTAATGTGTAAATAGTTGGATGCAGCAGAAAAAAAGGGAACCATACCTATCTGCCGGTGTTAGGTAGAGCAGGCCTGGGTGGACACCCCACTCACAGATAGACTAGAGTGCAAAGAATTGCCAGAAAAGGACATCAGTTGCATGATAGGCAGAAGAGAGAAAAAGAGAGGAACCCCCGGAGATTCAGTGAGGACCTTGGAGAGAGTATGCCTAGTCAGTCCTGGGTCTGAATAGAGGCCTCTTGGGCTTGGTAACACTCCCAGAGATGAAGACATACAGAGAGGCTACTGAGTATGTGTGGAGAAATGTGAGGTGGACTGAGAGTGAGACCCTCATTAGAAGTGTGACTGTTTTGGAGAAGTGTACTAATGCTTGGTGTCAAGGAAAATGTCACGTTCACATGTTCCAGTGCTTTGAGTAAAAGCATGAGTTTTCACTGAAGAATTGTGTTGTCTGCAGTTACTGAGCCCCAGTACACCACACGTTTGGCACTTCCCCTCTCCTCAGCATTTATACAACATCATAGAACCTGCAGGTGGAGCAGGCATGTTCTCCACCTTTACGTTATAATGGTGCAAAAAGTAGCATTGATAGCCCTACATGACAATTTCAGTTTATTCCAGTTTTCAAAAATGCTTTTCAGTCATTCAGGGATGACCACCTCTGCATTCAGTGCCTCCGGCTGATGACATCACTTTAATTGTTCATGTGTTACTTCAGCTATTGACAGGCCTCAGCGGTCTCTTCCTGGACATACGGCACTTGACCACTGAGGCCTGTGATTGGCTGCAGCATCAGGTGACCACTGATCTTGTCATCATTAGTGGGTGCACTGGGACCAGTGGTTGTACTGGAATGAGCGGGTTTAAAGGTGAGTTTTTTTTTTTTATATTTTATATTGTTCTTGACTGACTGACAAACATTTTTGAAAATTGGTAAACCACTTTAACTCTTACTGTATTAGTAAACTCTATTGACACGCATTTTTTAAATCCATTGTACAGCAGTTTTATTGCGTAAATGAACAACCGCTATTTAAAGACAATTTTTAGTAGTAAACTAAAGAAAGGTTCCTAAATCGTCTACACAAGGCATACAGTGGACCCTTAATGCTGTTGTCTATATCCTAAATAAAATGTTCCAGAAGCCCTATTAAAAAAAAGAAAAAAACTTTTACTTCCCTACGACTAGTCCCCAGTTCCAACTGGTACTCCCTGGTCTTCAGTATACATTCTGTAACTTCCAAATGGTGATGTAAGAAGAGGCACGAGACCCCTACAGACAGTCATAACTTCAACAGTAATATCCCCATCCAGAAGTGACATAAAGTAAACAAAAGAGTGGAGAGAGCCAGCACTGGAACCGGGGACCATAGGTAGGTGAGTATATACATTAGACAAAATTGTCGTTCCCCTTCCGCTAAAGAAATTAAAAAAACAAACAAAAAAAACCAATGGTCACTGAAATAACTTGGGATTAACAAAAGTAATAATAAATTTAAATTTACTGAAAATTAACTACCGAATATGAGACCTTGCTTCTGAGTTGTGGTTCAGCTGAAAAATTATAAATAAATAAAATTGGCATGTGCAAAAATGATTCTCTTAACACAATATTTTGTTGCACAATTGTTTTGAGGCAATCACTGCACATAAATGATTTATCTGACTCTCAATGGGACTTCTGCACTTGTCCACATGTATTTTAGCCTACTCCTCGTGAGCAAAGTGCTCCAACTGTCTCAGGTGTGAATGTGCCTTCTCCAGACTGCAGGTTTCAGCTCCTTCCACGGATATTCAATAGGATTTAGATTAGGGCTCCTAGAAAACACTTCAGAATAGTCCAATGAATTTGCTCTTTGCAATCCTTGGCTGTTTTTAGCTGTTTGTTTTGGGTCATTCTCCTGTTGGATGACCTGTGACTAAGACCAAGCTTCCTAATATTGGACAATACATTTTACTACCGAATGCCTTGATAGTCTTGAGGTTTCATTGTACCCTGTACAGATTCAAGACATCTTGTGCCGGATGCAGCAAAATAGCCCCAAAAACATAACCTAGCCTCCTCCATGTTTCACAGCAGGTACAATTCTCATTTCCGGAAGTCTTTCATTAATTCCACTTTGGCAAAGATAGCAACAAATGGTGCAGTCTGACACTGATGTACGTTGACCTTGGAGTTCACCTTTAATCTCTTTTAAAATTATTCTTGGCTCTTTGGTATTTCATTTGTAGCATTTATTTCTTCAATTTGTCCTCACTTTTTCTCTCATGACTATGTCCAGGAAGGTTGGCTAAAGTCCCATAGATCTAAAGCTTCTGAATAATATGTACAACTGTAGTAGCAGGTACAAAAACCTATTTTGAGTTGGTCTTATGACCTTTTTCTTTATCATGTTTAACATGTTCTTTTTAATCTTCTAAGACAACTATCTCCTTAGTTTCATTTGGTCCATGTCAGTGTGGCACACACCATGATACCAAACATCACAGTGACTACTTATCACCATTAAATAGGCAGACTGACTGATTACAAGTTTGAAGATACCTGCGATACTAATTACAGGAAACATCTTAGTTTGAGGGGATTTTCTTACCACGCTGTTTCTCTGAGTTTTAACAGTTTTGCACTTCCTCTGTCTCCTCAGGCAGTGGTTGGTTCTACAGCAGTGATTAACATATTCAACTTCACTGTCAGAGCTGTGTCTCTGACAGTGCAGGAAATTGTTATCTCTAACCAGATTACAGTTAAAACCACACTTTTCAGTCCTCGCAGCACATGTACCTTTTGTTTAATGAAGCAAATCTTGCTAAATAGAATTAGTTTGCTATAATCTCAGTCTCTCAGTGGGGCGACGTCCCTCCCTTCTCTCTGCTAATCAGATTACAGACTTCTCTGCTCTAAACTGAGGTCTGTCTGGTATGCCGGTAACCACAGAAACATCATGTGCACTTCAGAGCACATAAAACGTTCTTATCTCATTACTAAAGTAAAATCTATTGCCCCAATGTATTTAGAAAAAGTCTTCATTTAACTGTTCCTTTATGTTGAAAGCTAACTACTGTAAGTTTTTCTTTCTTTAATGGAGCTTTTTTTTGTTTTTGTTTTAATGGTGCCCCTAAACTTATAATTACATTTTTGGGGAATGGACAAACCATTTAAGTTAAAATTTAAAGTGATTTCAGGATGACCATTGTTAAATTCAGACAATAACTCTATGAAAAACTGGTAATTGGTTTCCGAAGCTCCAAAATGTCACCAACATAATACAAAATGAAGCTAAAAGAAAATGAAGCTGATATTAATCCAGATAATGTAAGTCCTTAGTCCTTACATACAACATCAGATAGTGCTGCTGGGAGTTTCTTTACGTTATGTACTTTATGTTATGTGTCTGGGACATTATATGGTGAGTGTGGTACAGTGTTCCAGAAAAGACCATTGTATGAAGAAAATATTGTATCCGAGGCCATTGCAACTTGAGGGACCAATGCTAAATCCAAAATTATGCTGTGTGTTTGAAATACATTTAATCCACTATGTAATAACTTTAGGGAACTTGGTCCTGTTTTAGACCTAAAAGACCTAAAATTTGTATCATAGGTATAAGATAAGGTATCCACTAAGTGGCATGTGCAGGATATTTTAATGTATGGCATTATGTTAATTCTGCAAAGTGTTTTGTAGGTTCCTTTTTTTAAATTCAGACCACAGTCTGTTTTCACCTTCAGTCATTGGAACGTGCTTCTGACAATTGCAGAGACAATACGTCTGCCCCCCTTGCTCATACGTTGGGAATGCTGATGAGTTGAATTCTCCAGAAATCCTCTGAACGCTCAGATGTTAGCATGCAACATGTAGCTAGTTTAATCCAGCAGTCTGTTTAGAGAGCACTATGCTAAATAATGAGGTGCACAGCAGTACTTATTGTAGAATGAAATAAGATCACAAGGACTGAGAGCTTGGTACAAAATGTACCTGTGATGGAAAAAAAGACCTTTTTTTTTTTTTTTCACTATTGATTTGGAGAATGTGAAGAAAGACCTGTAGCTGAAAGAATAGAATGGAGCTTGAAAATGAAGGTGATTTAAATTTAACTGTGGCAGTCACAGTACTGAGATCCAAACACAGTGTCCACGGCATGTAACATTAGCCTTTGCCATTGAATCTTCTTCAGCTAGATTAGAAATCTGAAATTGTTCAACATGGAAAAGATTCATTAAAGGGACACTGCCGTCAACATATTTCTTTTCACATATTGACAAGCAAAATGCAGCTTTTATATGGTTGGTTTTATTTAGATAATTTTTTAAAGTTCCTCTTTGTACGTGACTTCCTGGTTTGTCTCCTCTGTGAGCTCTGATAGCACAACAGTGAGATAGTTGCTTGATGGTTTTCTTCCAGGCTGGCTATGACCTGGGAAAGGAGTGTAACTATATGGGGTGCAGAGGTAGCAATTGCTACCGGGCGCTGCAAACAGAGGGGGCTCCAAAAGCTACAGCATTGTCAATGGCACTATTTGCACTAAGGCACAGAAGCTTCACGTTATGCCCCTGGCCTGGGAGGTGTGTTATCAGCAGACCATGATAAGAGTGAAGAAACTCCCTCCCCAGTCCAGACAAAGATTACCCCATTATCCTGTCAAGTATTGTTCATCATTGCTCTGTGGTATATTCTAATCTTATCTATCCCTACTATTTGTAAGAGACAGACTACTTAGATAAGCCGGCCCAACAGTAAAGTAAGATTACTTTTCCCTGCCATTCAGTAGTTTTATCTCTTCATGATCAAAGCTAGAAAATGGCATAATTTTATGTCTTTTTTATTTGCAAATAAAAAAACAAATACTGGCAAAAATTCTTTAAAAAAGCAGTTTTCCAGGAATATTGGTTTTAACAAAATGACTCCTTTCTGACAGATGTGTCCCTATAATCATAAAATTAGAAATAGTAATATTTGATTCTACTTAATATTTGGTATACTAGTGTCATACTATAAGGAGCAATAGTTAGCCTAGAACAAAATTACAAGTTGTCAGAGTAATACCATTTTATTCACATACTTACCTTTAAATTTTTTATATCCTGACATTGAATGTACTCATACGTCCTATCGGGAAGTGAATTCCCGTAAATGGATGTATGTGTATATCCTGGACATCGTGCTGGCTCTCATGCGGATCCCACATGATTACAACATGGGACCAGCTGTATATCACAGCTGGCCTCCTGCTGCATCAACCGCCCTATGGCATAGTGATTGACAGTTGCCATGGATAAATGTTGTGTACTGTTCTCCATTGTTTCAGTGATCTGAAGATCACTGATACAAGTCCACTATAGGAAAAAGTAAAAAACAAAAGCGAACGAAAGACATAAAAATCACGTGCACTCTTTTTCCCATTTACAAAGGCTAAACGCCCCAAAAAAGATTAATTGAAGGATCTCATGTCGCATATGATTAAGGGCTCTAAGATCACATTCCTGGCCTGACTATTTGTGGAGTGTCTCCAGTGAGTTTGTGTCAAAAGTGACTGAAGTCTGAAAGAGGCTGCTTTCTTAAGGCACGCTCCATGTTTTATGAGGGTTCCTCTCAATGTGCATTTCAGAGCTTCCCACTGAATTTGTGGGGAGGTGGCATCCTCTAAATGCGCAAGAGTGAACGAATCAATCATTTTCTGCAGATCGGATAAACAAAGAAAATCTAATAATAATGATTTGCTTAGCTTCCACGCAAAAGCAGGATGGTTTTATCTCGAGAGGGCAAGGTCGCAATGAACCGGGGCATGATCAGAATGTATGGTATTTCCTACTGTGGCCATAACTACATAACGTAGTAGGGAGTGTTGCGGAAAAACGTAATCAATTTGGCTATAGGAGTTGAGGGGAGGGATAAAAGGTATAGTCCAGGTCTCTTGGATGCAAAAGCCTCCAGATGTCCACCAGTTGCATGTCATGGAGCAGTTTCTTTATCTTATTGATAGTATGGAACTGACGAATGTCCAGAGGATGTGTCCACTACAGGGTTAAGAGTCAGGTTCAGGTCACCACAGAGAGTGATCTGTCCCTGGGCAAAATATGTGAGACTGTGTAGGATTTTGGCTAAAAAGGAGAGTTGCCCCGTGTTGGGAGCATAAACATGTGCTAGGGTGTACACTTGGCCCTGTAGGCTAAATTTTGCATCATCATCCCTGTGTGTGTCTAGAATAGTAATTGGTAGCGACCTGTGGAAGAACATGGCAACCCCCTTTACTTTTGCAGAGGAACCACTGTTATGGCACCAGGCAGGGAAGTTCCTATTACGGTAATATTGAATATGGGATGAGAGGAGATGGGTTTCTTGAAAACAAATTGTTTGAGATCTTTTGTTTATGTAGGTGATACAGAATTTGCAATCTTTTATCGGGGGAATTAAATCCCTTAACATTAAGGGATGTTAGGCGAAGATTAGCCATTATGCAGCATATATTGTAGCGAAGATATACCTGTAAGTCTCCCCTAGGTCGAACAAGGTAGCACCACCCGAGCCGATCTGAAAAACCAATTGGTGATGAGAAACAAAGAATGAACCTTAGGTAACAGAGGCCTAACTATAGGAGGCTAAACTACTAGAAAGTGCAGAAACACAACTGCGTTGGCCATTTGGGATCAACAAAAGGCCAATACTTAAGGTGGATAAAGTTAAGGAAGGAAAGAGGTGCTCCAATATTCCATGGTGCACTCTCCTCCCAAGACATTTTAATTTTAAAGAGAATGTCCCTGTCCACTCCAGATTCCCAGAGGAGGGTGAGAGAAGAGAGAAGATGAGATAGAGAAGAAAAAAAAAGGGGGGGAGAGAGGGGAGGAGAGAGGAGGGAAAAGGCAGGCGTGGTAAAGTTGGAGTATACAACGGACAGTATTATAAGGGCATTTCAGTATATAGAAACAATTTAACATGTATAAATGTCCAGGACTGAGATAAGTGAAGCATAAGTCCAAGGTATTGTGCAGAGTCTCCGGGACTTGGCTCTGGTTAGGAACCTTATGTCAAGGCGAGCAGAAGGTTGGGTCAGCAACTCAGATCATCCAAGACAATCAGAAGATCAATGATGCGGTCTTGCTCTTGAAGGTTGGCTATCAGGGCTTCCCTGTCTCTGACGCAGCCTCTGGGCTTTCGGGGTAAGAGAGTGGGAGCGTGGAGATTGGATATCTTGGGCAGAAAGTCTCATGTTGCTGGGTTCTGTGGTTGAGGCCAGGTTCCAGCCCGGAAGAGTTACGTCTGGAAGGTCCAGGGTTTTAATGAAAACTTGCAGGTCCTCCGGGGAGCGGAAGATGAGTAATTTATCTTGGTGCTTGACTTGAAGAGAAAATGGGAATCCCCACCTATAGGTGATATTTCTGGATTGGAGAATCGACATTAAAGGCTTAATCACCGCTCTCATGTGGAGGGTGCGTCTGGATAGGTCTGGTAAAAGTCCTAATTTGTGGCCGTCGCGTTCCACATGCTGCATGATATGGGCCTTCCACATAACTTCCTCTTTAATGTTGAAGTGATGGACCCTGCATATAACATCTCTTGGGCAAGGAGAATCCAGGCTCTGAGGAGGCAGCGCTCTGTGAGCCCTGTAAAATTTAATGAATGTCTTTTCGGGCCTTCCAAGAATATTAAGATTTTTGTCAGGGTGGAGTTCAGTTCACCAGTCATAACGGTTTCCGGCAGCCCTCTCAGCCTAACATTATTATGTTATTTTCGGTTTTCCAAGTCGTCCAATTGGGCGGCAAGTTGAAAGTGGCATGAGTTGTGCTCCGATACAGAGGCCTGTAAGTTAGAAATAAGGGTATCCGTTGATTCCTGGGATTTTTCCAGTTGCTGAACCCTGAGTTGTAGATCTGTCACGCAGGTTCTCCGAGTGCAAGTGTGGCTATGTTCTGCTAATGCTGTGAGCAGTGGAGAGCTGGCAAGATGGCGCCGGCAGGTCCCGTGCGCGGGAAGATAGGGCTTTCTCTTCTAACCCCTGTAACGGGGAAAAGAAGTTAAAAATGGTGAGACCTGGCGGTTCGGCTGTAGTCCCGGTAGCTGCTGCAGTCTTTTTGTTGCATCTCTGGCCCATTTTTAGTGCCGAATAGGGGTTTTTGACTAATCTTAGGAGGAGCTCGTGCCAGACACGTCTGGTGTCTTACATTGCAAGCCACACCCCCTGCTTTTTGTGAATATTTATTATATCGTTTCATGGGACAACACTGATGATATGACACTTTGATACAATGTAAAATAGTAAACGGTCAGCTTGTATAACAGTGTAAATTTGGTGTGCCCTCAAAATAACTCAAAACACAGCCATCATTGTCTAAACCACGGGAAACAAAAGTGCTTCAGGTTACCACTGGAATCCTCTTCCACTCCACCATGACGACATAACAAAGCTGGTGGATGTTAGAGATCTAAATCTTCCATTTAAGGATGCCCTACAGATGCTCAATAGGATTTAGGTCTGGAGACCTGGTTGGCCAATCCAGCACCTTTACCCTCAATTTTAGGGATAAAGTTGTGGCAGAGTGTATTGCAGGATTCGGCACAACTGCTTATCTATCAAGACATGGCTGTCCACCTAAACTGACAGGGAAGACAAATAGATCACTAATTAGGGAAGCAGTCAAAAGGCTCAGGCTCTCTCTGGAGGACATGCAGAGATCTACAGCTCAGGTGGGAGTATCTGTCCACAGTACAACTATTAGTCATGTATGCCACAAATCTGACCTTTATGGAAGAGTAGCAGGAATAAAGCCTTTTTTGAAAGCAAGCCTTAAGAAGTCCTGTTGTTAGTTTGTAAAAAGCTATGTAATGGACACAGCAAGCATGTGGAAGAAGGTGTTCTGGTCAAACCTAAATTTAACTTTTTGGCCTAAATGCCAAATGCTGTGTGTGGAGGAAGGATAACACTACACATCACCCTGAACACACCATCTCTACCATAAAGCATGCTGGCATTATGGTGAGTTGAGACTTTGCTGCAGCAGGGATTGAGGAGTTGGTTATAGATGATGGGAAGATGGATGGAACTAAATACAGAGCAATCCTGGAGGAAAACCAGTTCGTGGTTGCAAAAATACTTGAGACTGGGGAGAAGGTTTACCTTACAGTAGGACAACGACCCTAAACATACATCCAAAACTACAATAGAATGGTTTAAATCAAAGCATGTTCATGTGTTACAATGGCCCAGTCACAGTGCAGACCTAGATCCCATTGAGAATCTGTGGCAGGATTTAATTGCTCTTCACAAACATTTGCCAACAAATCTCACTGAGATAGCACTAGTTTGCAAAAAAGAATGGGAAAAAGTTCCAGCCTCTAGATGTGCAAAGCTGGTAGAGACACTCCCCAGCAGACTACAGCTGAAGATGGTACTACAAAGTGTTGACACAGGAGGCCGAATACATATGCGTGTAACACTTTTTCAGTTTTTTAATTTCCAAAAATTTGGAAAAGCCTGTATCATTTTCTCCATATTTTACTTTGTGTTACTCTATCATATAAAATATCAATAAAATACATTTGTTTGTGGCTGTAATGGTTAAAAATGAGGAACAATTCAAGGGGTACAAGCACTTATGCACCCCACTGTATTTTGTTGCAGTCTGTATTTGTATCACCTATCATCCATATTTTTATATACAAATCCTCATAGAATATATATTACCATGTGTAAGTTTGTTTTAAATCTAGAATTAATTTAATGCTTTATACTGTTTTACTAGTTTTTTTTAGCTTGCTGTTGCACACTTGATTCATTGCAATATGGGATAGAATTTAGAGAAGTAAACTTGAATTACTTCAGCCCATTCTCCCTTCTCATCACGTTCACCATGCAGCTACTCCTGGCTAATTCTAGACCATCACACAGAAGCTGTCTTCCTCCATGCTCCAAATGGCTTTCCAAACACCTTGCTGCTGCTCTGGTTTCCACCTGGTTCTAGGGAGGCGTGGCCACAATCTTCTAGAGTTTAACCCCACAGTGTCCAGCTATGTTTGGCTTCCCCAGCCTATCCCATGCCCTCTGTGGGTTTATTATGCAGCTCCTCCTAGAAACCTTTCTTAGTGGCTTTGTATCCTAGTTCCTGACAAGGTGTTCTGTTATGTTTTTCTCCGTTGCTGACTCCGGCTTGTTACCTCGTTCTATCTGACCCCTCCACTCCTTACCCTATGTCTACTGAACCTGTGCTGCTTGTCCTCAGCCCGAACTGCCCAAATTTACACCGGTGTATCTGACCTCTTGGGCAACTGCCACTGCTGGGGACTGCTCTGAGGTGGCACCTCACTTAGTCACACCCCTTTGGAGCAAGCTTGGGCTGTGGGTCCATACTCACCGTAGTTAAAGTAAGTTCAGGCCATGGACTCCATTGACAAATTGAGCTCCAGCGACACCAAGTCCAACATACAGGTCTTGTTTGAGGAGGTTGTTTCCTAGAAGAAGCATTAAGACCATCTCATGCAGTCACTTGTTGTGGTGACAACTCAGCTGCAGGAGTTGTCCACCTCAGTCTCCGCCCTATCCCAGGCTTCTATGTTGACCAGCACTTCATCTACATCTCCACCCATGGCTCCTGTCACCTGTGGGCAGTCAAGCTTCTGCTACACTCCTATTATAATGGAGAGACGCTGTTTCATAAACCAGTGCCAAATCCATTTCACTCATCTCTTCCTGTCCGACCATGCCAAAACTGAGTTAATGGTCTCCCTAAGACAGGGTGCCGACTCCATGGGCCAGTATGCTCTCCACTTCTGTGCTTTGGTGGCGGAGCTGGCTTGGAATGAAGGAGCCTTGGTGGCGACCTTCGGTAAAGGCTTATCCGGTTGCTGGATACGCTTGTACACCTTGCGGCCATCATTGACCTCCGTTTCCATAAATGAGCATTGGAACAAGCTCAAGTTTCCTTTTGTGACAGAAGACTCACCCAGGCTGACACCAAGCTTCTAGTGGCTGCTGCCACTGCAAGCCACTCCTCCAGCTGTGTAGCCTATGCAAGTTGAGCAGGCTATCCTTTCCTTTCAAGAGTGACAGCATAGATGCTAAGAGAAGTAACGTATGTACTGCTCAAGGAAGGAACACTATGGTCGTCAGTGTCAAGTGAAGCCAGGAAACTCCAACACCAATGGTTGGCAGAGCCTCTGGTGCTGAGGTTGGCTTAGCCAATGATAATATCTCCAAAGCTAATGATGAAAGTCTCCTTGGTCAGAGAGGAGAAATCACTCTCCACACTGACACATCTAGACTCTGGTTCTGCTGCCAACTTCATTAGCCAGAACCTGGTTTTCAGACTCCAGCTTCCTACACGGCAACTTCATTGTTCCCTGGCAATAGCTTCCATTGACTGATGACATCTGTGATGCTGAAGGTTGGGGTCCTGCTTTCCATGGTCGCGCCTGCATGCACCAATAGTCGATTGGTCCTTCAGCCAGGTGCTTCAGTGGGGTCCATATTGTGCCGCCAATTGCATTGCCAAGGTCTTCCCAAAGTTTGTGCCTCCTCTGTCTCTGAACGTCTCTGTTGTCTACCCAGTATCGTGCCAAAGCATATGTCTTCTGTGAGAAAAAGCCTGAGGTCTTGCCTCCAAATATGCCCTACGACTGTCCCATTTGGCTGCTGCCTGGCACCTCTCCGTCCCGGGGTCAGGTGTATCCTATGTCTCTGCAAGAGACTTGTGCCATGTCCGAGTACATCCAGGAGAATTTAGCCAAGGGGTTCATTAGGAAGTCTTCCTCTTCTGCTGGCACGGGATTCTTTTACATGAAGAAGGAAGATGGGTCTTTATGCCTCTGTATCGACTATAAAATAAGTACCCCTTTCCTTTGATCTTTGAACTGTTTGACAGGATTCGTGGGGCAAGAATTTTCACCATGTTGGATTTAAGAGGGACTTACAACTTGGTCCAGATCCGCAAAGGTGTTGAATGGAAGACGGCCTTCAACACTCATTACGGTCATTATGAGTATGTCGTCATGCCCTTTGGCATTTGCAATGCACCTACTGTGTTTCAGGAATTTGTCAACAATATTTTCATGGACCTCCTCTAAATCTCCATGATCGTGTATTTGGACGACATCCTGATATCCTCTCCTGATCTACCTACCCATAGAAGACATGTTCCTCAGGTCTTGCAGCAACTACGGGCAAGCAACCTATTTGCCAAATTGTCCAAATATGTCTTTCAGAAATATTTGCTGCATTGTTGCATTTCATTCTCCTGGTTGGTCTTCCCTCTGCCAACAAGCTTGCTTCTCTCTTTGTTCAGCATGTATTTAGTCTCCATGTCCTACCTCTCCACATTGTCTACGTTCGTGGTGTCTAGTTTACATCTAAATGTTGGAACTATAAAAACCTGAACTTTCTACAGTCTACTCAATGGCTGAACTCTTGTCAAGCTAGGTGGACACTCTTCTTCACTCGTTTTGACTTCGAGTTGTACTTTCACCCTGTGGAGAAGACTGTTAAGGTGGATGCCTTGTCCCACTCCTTTAGTGTTGCTGATTCTGAGCAGGAACCCAATACAAATTGCCCCCCGCTTTTTTTGTTGAAACTCCTGTTTTTTTAAGGGAAATTTCCTCGGGGGAAACCTTTTTTTCCTCTGAAAAAATCATGTCCTGGAGCCACGAATCTAAGCTAGCAGGTCTTGTGGGGCTATGTAAATCTTTTGAGTTGGTGTCCCGTCGCTTCTGGTGCCCCCACTGGCCAAGGATGTCCAGGACTTTGTAGCCATGGTGTGCCAGAAACATTTTCTCCAGGAACAAACCTACTGTTTTCTTCAGTTCACCGATCCTTTTGCTCCCTGGAAACTTTCATCAAGATTCATCCGTACCCCCCCCGTTTGTGGGCCATCTGGGTTGTTGTGGAGCGGTTCTCCAAAATGTTGCATTTCATTCTCCTGGTTGGTCTTCCCTCTGCCAACAAGCTTGTTTCTTTTGTTAGCATGTTTAGTCTCCATGTCCTACCTCTCCACATAGTCTACGTTCGTGGCGTCCAGATTACATCTAAATGTTGGAAAGCGTTTTGCAGGCTTCTGAATATTCAGCTAGATTTTTCCTCCACAAATCCAAAGACCAATGGGCAAGTGGATGGAGTCAATCAGATCCTGGGGAATTACTTTGACCACTTTATCGCTGCCCGTCAGGATGATTGGGTGCAGTTACTTCCTATACCAAGTCTCCAAGTACAAAACTCCTGCTCCTACTAACTGTTCCTGATGGCCCATCAGATGTATTTGAGGTGAAGCACATCCTGGACTTTAATAAGGTGAGGGGGAAGACCTTTTATTTGGTAGACTGGAAGGGCTTTGGTTCTGAGGAGCAATCTTGAGAGACTGACAAACATCTGTGCTCTAACCATCATTAAGAGATTTCTTCGCTGGGCTGGGCTAATAAAGAGGGTGGTAAGGGGGTATTGTAACGCCAGGGACTCGAACAGTTGGTAAGCGTCAACATACTTACAGCGTTCATTGGATGGCACCTACCCAGGCCTTTCCCCAGACGAGCCCCTTTTCCCTTCCCAATAGCTGGCCAAACACCTTGCTGCTGCTTTGGTTTTCACCTGGATATTGGTGGGAGCCTGTGTGTTTTTCCCCACAGTGTCCGGCTTTGGTTAGCTTCTCCAGCCTATCCCCTGCCCCCAGTGGGTTTATTAGGCAGATCTTCCTAGACCCTTCCGAATTTGGGTTCTGAGTTGGCACCTGGAAAATATCGTGGCCCAAGCCAGTCTCTCACCAGGCTTATGAAGTACCCCGATAGTGTCAGTAATCCCTCTTGGGAAAACCCCGCTAGTGGCACAGTGAGTCCACAACGCCGTAGTTACATCTGTAACGGGAACTTACTAGTTAGTAAAGTCCTGTAATTAAAGCAGCCTCCACACTTATTCAACCAGACGGTCTCTATTAAGTAAGAAGAATGATGTTACAGGAGTGTAGTAAGAGAGGGGATTAAGAGGTATGGCAACATTAGAGTAAGTCCACAAGACGAGTATTTCAAGTTGGCTTGAGATAATCCATATTGACCTTTACAAAAAATATGCATTGTGTTCCATACGTTTTCCACAGTCAGTTTTTCACTGTCCAAAAACATAGAACACGTTTATTCTTTGTGTTCTGTCCTCCATATGTGTGTGGAGCATAAGTTGACAGGCACCTAAACTCTTTCCCAGCAGTACGTTAACAAGGAGCGATGTCCAATTTCAACTTTTATTGCAAGGGATAGTGTAAAACTGGGGAACATAAAAAACATACACTTAGGGAGACATGTATAATCTAGGCGCATAGAGGCCAGTTCTAAATATCTCTAAAGCAGTGTAGAATGCACTTGAATTTATGAAAATTTTCTACTACGGGTCAGTGCTTTCTAGCTCCAAAACGACAACTCAGGTAAACCACTTTTAACTTGGTCTGGCTGTTCCAGCAGTAATGCACTTAGGTTTGCCGTCCTACAGTCATAAATGTGTAGAATCACATGGTTGTGGTGTGACACGCCCCCAAAACGCCCCCACTTCTTGGGCAAATTACAAAGTGATGCAGACGTTGCATAATGCGCCTAATTTTGGAGTGTGCCTGCTTATACATCTAGAGAACAGGGCTGCGCCAGTTTTTGGGCTGAAAGGACACCGGAATACTGGCGCAGCCCCGTACATGCAGTACATGTTGCTCCTAATGTGGCATAACAGCATTCAAACAAGAATTATACACAGGACAATGCAGACATATAAACATGTACATAGCATACAATACCGGATGAATAGTGTACAGACGTATACAAGTAAGGGTACAGTGCTATCCTGTCTGCAGCAAACATGAGGCTAACTATAAACAACAGCTATGGACATTTTTACATAGTATGGTTGAAAAAAGACACGTGTCCATCAAGTTCAACCAAGGGTGGGCAAAATGTGGGTGAAGAGAGGGAGACAAGGATTTCAAGCCCAGCCTCCCCACTGGTTAATGCCCTGAAACCCACAAGGCAAGAACCAATCTGCTCCAGGGGAAACCCTATCTCTGACCCCAGAGCCGCCACCAGCCAGGATCCAGAATTTTACATAGCTACATACACATCAATATTCTTTAGTTCCAGGTAGTTATCTAAGCCCTTCTGGAAACTCCCAACTTTTCCTGCTGTGACTAGCTCCTCAGGCAAGCTATTCCACAGATTTACAGTTCTCACAGTGAAGAATGCTTTTCTCCCCTGGAGATTGAATCCTTTTTTCTCTAGCCGAAGGGAATGCCCCTTTGTCTTTTGAGGGAGCTTTACATTAAATTATTTTTTCCCCCATATTTTTGTGGGCCCCATTTATTTAAATTTTATGCCCCCCGAAGCTTTTTCTAAAGCTAAAGTTATTTTTAAAAACCCTTCCTCATGTGAAATACTCCATTCCCCTTATAAGTTTTCCCAAAACTAGCAGGTCGGGGGCTGCCCCAGTAATCAGAGGTAGTGGGGCTCCCACAGTAATCAGCCAGGTAGCGGGGGCTCCCCCCAGTAATCACCCAGGTAGCGGGGCTCCCCCCAATAATCGCGGGAGTGGGGCTGCCCCAGAAGTACCAGGTGGGGCCCGGGGGGCAGTAATTAGCAGTCAGGGCCATATGTGCCAGGGTGGGCCAGTAAGTAGGGAGGAGGGCAATTACGGTAGCGGGCCAGTAAAATTTGGCAGGCATGGCTACTTAAGGTAGGTAGGGGCATATATAGGGGGAAGGGGGAGTAATAGGTAGGGAAGGGCAGTAATAGCCGAAGGTCACTTAGAGGCAGGGGAGGGGGAATATATAGCCGGGGGCAGTATATGCCAGGCGGGGCCTTTGAGGTAGGCAGGGATAGTATAGGTAGGAGGGGTTGTATTGGTAGGCAGGGTCATTAGAGGTGGCAGGGGGAGTATATAGCCAGGCAGGGACTTTGGTGGGAGGGGGGTAAATTAGCAAGGCAGAGGCACTTAGGGGGGGCAGGGGCAGTATAAGGGGAGGCAGGGGCACCTTTGTGGAAAGGGAGGGCGTAAATAGCCCCGCGGGGCACTTAGTGGTAGGCAGGGGCAGATATAGGGGGCGGGGCCTTAGTGGTAGGCAAAGGGGATTTTATAGCCAAAAGGGGCATTGTGGTAGGCAGGAGCAGTTTAAAAGCCCGGGAGGGGCATTGTGGTGGGAGGGGGGATAACGGGAGGCAGGGGTAGTATATAGGTAGGAGGGTCCTTAGAGGGGAGGCAGGGCCAGTAAAATAGTTTAAAAAAAAAAAAAATCTACTCACCTAGTTTCCCTCCCCTTCTCCACGCCGTCCGGGGGGGGCCGCCCACCCAGTGGGGCCCCGAAGCAGGGGCCCGTGACGGTCATACATCGCACGCCCCGCCCCCCCTCCTGGGCTGAAAAAACGGGATCAGTAATCCCAGCGTTTTCCCTCGGGGCCCCTGTTGCGGTGCGGTTTTCAGGCGGCGGCCCCGGGTGGTGCATGGTGGGCGTTGCCCGGTGTGCATATGTGGCGAGGGGGGCCTGTCGGGGCCCTGCCACAGGGGTTGGTCGCTGATGCGACCCTTCGGCCCCTGTAGCGCGCCACAGACCGGGGCCGGCAATCGTGGCACGCTGGGGGGAAACACTGGGGTCGGGGCAATCGAGCGGCCCCCGCGGCCCGGGCCCCAGCGGCCCGCCGGGGCAAATCCCGGTTTTTTCCTATGGGCATGGGGGTGGGCAGCGGGAGATTATAAGGTGAATTAAGTGCTCAAAAATTTTGTGTGTAGGGAAAAAGGGATTTGGGTT
>JAODAL010067061.1:0-17471 GCA_025379985.1 Phyllomedusa bahiana
CTCCCCTCCCTCCCCCCAAATTCCCCCCTGCCTTTTTTAGACCAAGAGGGGGCCCCCACCCACAAACTCGGGGGAAACCCACAGTCCAACACCCCAAGAAAGCGGAGGGGGCCCAAAAAGGCAAACCAAATAGCAATTATTCAGAGGCCCTGTCAGGGGAAGAAAAAGTGTACTTTCTAAAGGACTCTCGTTTGTGCCAACCACTAGATTTAATGAATTTAGTTGGGTGAAAGACATGAATCTGTTCATCCGTAAGATCAAATGGTTTAAGTTTTTTAGACAGAATGACGAACAAACATGTAGGGACCTGGGGATCTCCATTGAAGATCTCCCAGGAGTAAAAATCTTAGTTGGGCTAATGGAAGAGGGGAAGAAGTTTAACATTTGTTGGTCCTCAAACTGATCTTAAATTAAAAAGCACAAGATTCCCTCCACCCCAAGATACTCCAGAAATTGACTTCTTTCTAAGAATGGTAATTAAGGACCTAGAGTCACTGACAGAGAAAAAAATCGACACAAGTAAATTCATCTAATCTAACCCGACAAGAAACCTTGGCCTTGAAAGGACTAGAGACTGACCCTAAAATCGTTATAAAACCTTCTGACAAGGGGGGAAACATTGTAATAATGGACCATGATAAATATGCCCTCATGTGTAGCCGACTCCTAGAAGATAAAGAGGGGTATGCGATCATAAGAAAAGATCCCACTGAGAGATTCTTAGAGGAATTGGAAACTATTGTTATTCAGGGAGTAAATGACCGTATTTTGTCCGGTGATGAAGCCCAATTCTTAATCCCTAAAAAACCACAAGTAGCAACATTCTACTCTTTACCTAAAATACATCAGGGGCTCTCCCCAATAAAAGGACATCCAATTGTATCAGGAATCCAGTCACTCACGCAAAATGTTGGGATATATATTGACAAGGTCCTGAGTAACTTTGTGGTGACACTGCCATCCTACCTGAGAGATACATCAGACCTACTCAAAAAGCTAGAAGGGATACAGATCGAGGAGGATGTCCTTTTGGCCTCAGTGGATGTGGAAGCACTGTACAGCAGTATTACACATCACTGGGGCCTACATGCGGTGGAATCGTTCCTAAAAACAAGGGGAAAACAGTACGAAAAACACAACCAATTGGTGCTTGAGTTGCTGAGATATACGTTAACTCACAACTACTTCCTCTTCGGACCCAGGGTCTACCACCAAAGCCAGGGCACTGCTATGGGGAGCCCGTGTGCTCCCACGTATGCAAAGTTGGTCCTGGGCTGGTGGGAGCGGACCTGGTGTTCGGAGAGGAGATGGACGCCCATACACATAGCATCTTGTATTGGGGAAGATATATAGACGATGTCTTCGTGCTGTGGCAGGGCACGAGGGCGTAGTTTAAGGAATTTTTTTGTGTGTTGAACATTAATGAAGTAGGTCTCAAATTCACCTTTGAGACTAATACATCTGAGCTAGCGTTTTTGAACCTAAAAATATATAGGGATTAGATGGGCTTCATCCATACACGAACCCACAGGAAGGAGACTTCCATCAATAGCCTGTTGAGGTGGGAATCACATCATCCAAAGAATCTAAATAAAGGTATACCTAGGGGCCAGTACCTTAGGATCCGTAGAAATTGTTCAAAGGTGGAAGACTTTCACATCCAAGCAGGAGATCTAAGGGATAGGTTTTTGGAGAGGGGATATCCGATGTAAACTTTACAGACAGCTTTTAAAAATGTGCTTGTAAAAGATAGGAATACCCTACTAAACCCTAACCAACCCCAGGGGAGCGATGAAACTATCTTTCAAATTATAGGTACATTTGATGACCAGAACGAGGAAATCCAGAAAATCCTACGGAGACACTGGGGGATTCTAAGATCAGATAGGGATCTATCTGAGTGTTTAAACACAAGACCCCAGATAACATACAGAAGAGGAAGGTCACTAAGGGACAGATTAGTCCACAGCCATTATGTCCCCTTAAGAACAGAGGGAACATGGCTAGATAGGAAGCCCCTAGGGATGTATAAATGTGGGAAGTGTATTTTTTGCAAACATATTGATCAGACCAAAACATTTAAGAGCAATATAACCGGAAAATCTTTTGAAATAAGGGAATTTATGAACTGTCGGACACAGGGAGTGGTTTACCTCCATAACTGTAGTTGTAAAAAACAATATGTGGGTAAGACCCTAAGACCCATCAAGGTCCGTATTGGAGAACACATGGGAGATATCCGACATAGGAGAGAGACCCCTGTAGCGAGACATATATGGCAGGAACACGGAGGTGAGACAATGGGCATGAAATTCTTGTGTATTGAACAAATACGTACTACCAGCAGAAAAGAAAATATTGATAAAAAATTGCTATGTAAAGAAACTGAGTGGATGTATCGACTTAAATCCTTGCAGCCGGAAGGTTTGAACGTGACATTATAGTTCGGCTGCTTTATCTGAATACTGTACCAGAAGGTTCAGGGTTAAAAAAATTTGACGTGAAAGTCATAGACCCGTAAAAGATACGTCTAACTTTAGACTGTATATTATCCATAGATGTGTTAAATAAGTTTATATTTATACCCTTCTTCCCCTTTAGGGATGTGATTTAATGTAGATTAAAGACCTGATTTAGACAACCATGTCACCCGCGTAGGCTGTGGTTTGATGGGCAACTAATTAATTAATAAATGAGTGACTCTCCTGGTGATATTTACCCCTGTCAAATTTGGTTGTTATATCAGATGAACATTAGACATTACTATATCCAGATTGGCAAGCTCTGTTTAAGGGGTTAAATCTCTGTAGGATGCCATGTTGCCTTAGTGTGAGATATAAATAGTATCCTGAATTTTTTTAAGGTTTTATTTTAAAATCTGGTTTCCCGTTTGTTTAATGCAAGGAGTCACTCGTACAGAGCGCTCCCGGACCGAGAGTCTGAACTGCGCATGCCCGGAGACAGGGAGCGTCGTTTCTATGGTACCGCGACAGGATTGACGCGTGCGCAGTGAACCCAAGGGTGTGTGGTGGGTACTGCGCATGATAGGAATAGTGAGTCCCGTCTCTATGACAACGGCATTGCCCACGCATGCGTAGTGCGTCAACATACAAACAAACCGAATATGTCAGCGCGCGGGAAGACGGCAGCGTACTGCTATTTAAAGGCAGGTTAGCTGTGACATGGTTGTCTGGTATCAAGACATGTGCTCTTAGGAACTTTGACTGCTGCAGAAATTCTTTTGTAACCTTGGCCAGATGTGTTGCTTGCCACAATTCTGTCTCTTAGCTCCTTGTGCAGTTCCTTAGAAATCCTGTGATCTGACATGCACTATTAGCTGTGAGGTCTTATATAGACAGGTGTGTGCTTTTCCTAATCAAGTCGAATCAGTTTAATTAAACACAGCTGGACTCCAATGAAGGCGTAGAACCATCTCAAGGAGGATCAGAATTAAATGTTGCGAGTTAAATATGAGTGTCACAGCAAGGGGTATGAATACTTATGACCATGTGATAGTTCAGTTTTTCTTGTTTAATAAATTAGCAAAAATATCTACATTTCTGGGGTTTTTTTTCTTTTAAGATGGGGTCCAGAGTGTACATTAATGAGCAAAAATTAACTTTTTTGATCTTATGGCTGCAATGAAACAAAGAGTGAAAAATTTACAGGAGACTGCATACTGAATACTCACTGTACTTTATTATGATCTCCTGCGAGCATGTCACTGTCGCAGAAATAGCTAGGAGCAGCAAAACTGATCTGCCAATCACTGCTATAGAACCACCCACCGGCTGCCCAGAAGTGTGAGTCTTAAACTGCCTGTAGCGCTGTAAAACTGCATGGTGAGAAAACCCCTTTAAGCCAATGCTTCATTTTTCCCCTGTACAAAGTAAGGTCTGACAGCAGATTTTTTTTATGTTGCCCTTTTAATTTGAAGAGCTGAGATAAGAAGGTTTCCAATTTCCTCAATGCACTTATGTTTTAAGCAAGCACCAAAACTTCTGCATCATAGACTTATGGGCTTTATAAATAATGCTTAAAGTTGTGTCTACCTTATTCTGTTTTTTTATCTGCCCACATAGCCCTTGTTGCAGTACTGAATGAAAAGTGCAATTTATCAAAGTTGCAAGAAAGGATGATTATTAGCTTTTGGACAAAGGCTAGCAGTAATTCTGAAACTGTGCAATTTGTGAACTATTTACGTGTTGCTGTGGGGAAAGTGTATCGTGAGTGGACAAATGGCACCATTGTGAATAAGTGACGTGGAAACTGCAGATAACATTGATATAAGAGGTGAACATCCCCTACAGTGCAGCAGCTCACCAGCAAAATGCACCAGAGGCCTACAAGACATACATATACAGTGGTGGCCAAAAGTATTGGCACCCCTGCATTTCTGTCAGATAATACTCCAGTTTCTTCCTGAAAATGATTGCAATCACACATTTTTTTGATATTATTATCTTCATTTAATTCGTCTTCAATGGAAAACCACAAAAAAATTGGGTCATAAACCCAAAATTTGGGATAAAATTCCACACCAAACATAAAAAAGGGGGTGGACAAAAGTATTGACACTGTTTGCAAAATCTTGATGCTTCTCTAATTTGTGTAATTAACGGCACCTGTTAAACTTACCTGTGGCACCTAACAGGGTTGGCAATAACTAAAATCACATTGCGGGCCAGTTGACATGGATTAAAATTGACTCAACCTCTGTCCTGTGTCCTTGTGTGGACCACATTGAGAATGGAGAAAAGAAAGAAGACAAAAGAACTGTCTGAATCCAAATTGTGTGGAAGCATTAGCAATCTCAAGGCTACAAGTCCATCTCCAAAGACCTCAATGTTCCTGTGTCTACCATGCGCAGTGTCATCAAGAAGTCGGCCCTCACCTGCTCAGCTACTGTGTATCCAGTGTTTGTCCCTCCACATGGAGTTATTGCCGTAATAAAGAAGGACTTTTAAGGACATGGTGAGTGCCCTGAATTCCATTCATTATCCTAGTTCGAGTGATTGATGTCTATCTGTTTGTTCACTGAGCACCACAGAGTCATTCATAAATAACAAGGTTCACGTGGGTCACTGATTATGCAGGAATAGTGCGGAGCAGCAGTGCCGAGACTGTGTTATTCTCATTGCCAAGGTTTCATCAAGAAGTGTAAAGCCCATGGCACTGTGGCTAACCTCCCGAGATGTTTAGCCCATGGCATTGTGGCTAACCTCCCTAGATGTAAAGCCCATGGCACTGTGGCTTAAACCCCCCGAGATGTAAAGCCCATGGCACGTGGCTAACCTCCCTAATTTTAAAGCCCATGGCACTGTGGCTAACCTCCCTAGATGTAAAGCCCATGGCACTGTGGCTAACCTCCCCAGATGTGGACGGAAAGAAAAATTGACCGAGAGATTTCAACGCAAGATTGTGCGATGGTGGATAAAGAACCTCGACAACATCCAACAAGTTCAAGCCGCTCAGCAGTCCGAGGGTACAACAGTGTCAACCTGTACTATCCGTCGGCGTCTGAATGAAAGGGGCTGTATGGTAGGATACCCAGGAAGACCCCCTTTTACCCGAGACATAAAAAAGCCAGGCTGGGAGTTTGCCCAAACTTACCTGAGAAAGCCTAAAACGTTTTGGAAGAATGTTCTCTGGTCAGATGAGACAAAACTAGAGCTTTTTGGGAAAAGGCATCAACATAGAGTTTACAGGAAAAAAAAAGAGGCATTCAAAGAAAAGAACAAGGTCCCTACAGTCCCAAAAATGGCGGAGGTTTCCCTGATGCTTTGGGGTTGCTTTGCTGCCTCTGGCACTGGACTGCTTGACCGTGTGCATGGCATTATGAAGTCTGAAGACTACCAACACATTTTGCAGCATAATGTAGGGCCCAGTGTGAGAAAGCTGGGTCTCCCTCAGAGGTCATGGGTCGTCTAGCAGGACAATGACCCAAAATATACTTCAAAAAGCACTAGAAATTGGTTTGAGAGAAAGCACTGGAGACTTCTAAAGTGGCAGCAATGAGTCCAGACCTGAATCCCATAGAACACCTGTGGAGAGATCTCAAAATGGCAGCTGGGAGAAGGCACCCTTCACATTCAGGGACCTGGAGCAGTTTGCAAAGAAGAATGGTCTAAAATTCCAGCAGAGCATTGTAAGGAACTCATTGATGGTTTTCCGGAAGCGGTTGTCGCAGTTATTTTGGCTAAAGGTTGTGCTACCAAGTATTAGGCTGAGGGTGCCAATACTTTTGTCAGGCCCATTTTTGAGTTTTGGGTGAAATGATCAATGATTTGATTTTTGTCTCATTCTGTTTTGTGTTTTTTCATTGCAAGCAAAATAAATGAATATATTAATACCAAAGAATTTGTGATTGCAATCATTTTCAGGAAGAAACTGAGTATTATCTGACAGAATTGCAGGGGTGCCAATACTTTTGGCCACCACTGTAAAACAACAGTTCCTACTGCACATGGGGCTCAGAAGCATACAAATGGTCACTGCACTACTGCTAACAAAGTTGCACTGGCAGAAAAGTCTTAAATTTTCATCATAGTATTAGAATTGGACTTCCGTTGATTGGCAAAAGGTTGGCCTCTCCGATGAGTCCTGTTTCTGCTTCATTAAATGAATGGGCACAGGCTCAGACTGGCTTCAGGCTTCCTCCCTGAAAAGTAGGCTTGGACTGGCCCCTAGGCAATGTAGGACTGGAGCTGCTTTGAAGAAGAAAAGATAGAAATCAGGTGGCAAAGGCAAGAGTCATATGCAGTATATGCAATCATGTACAGGATTTTATAGCATGGGCTCTAGACTTCAACCCAATTGAGTATATGTGAGACCACCTCGATCGTCATGTTCGATCTATGGCTCCTCCCCCACGCACTCTTCAGCAGCTGTGGGCAGGGTCGCCATCAGAAATTTCAGGGCCCCATACAGCTAAAGCATTGGCCCCTCCTCCCCTACCAACCTCGTCCCCACCAACCCCGCCCCCTATCCTCCACCAATCACACCCAGAACCCCTCCACCCAAAAAAAGCAATTGCACCATTGTTTTGGGATTTATTTCTTGTTGGATTATACAACGTACAGTTTATCTATATTGTGCATCAGTGAGTCAGTGAGTTCTGAGTCAGTATGTATACAATGGTCAGCGAATACCGCCACATGATCAGTGCGTGTCACCACTATAATGTTACTCACCAAACCACTATACTCAGACCAATATCACCAATAACAACAATATACACAGACCAAATAATGCCACCACATCATCACCACATATCTCCACCATAAAGAAACTGAATAATACCGCCGTACTGTTACTAAATATAAGCCATTACACCAAGACCAATAATACCTCTATACAGTGACCATATAGTAGTAGATACAAGTGTACACACAGTGCAGTTAAATTTGGTGACTCACAGGTGACGTCTTGTCTGATGAGTTGTTCACGTTTCCTTTTCTTTTTCATCCAGTCCAGAACACCATGACGTCTTCCTCCATCCACCACTTGTCCCTGCAGAATTTACAACACAAACACCTGAGACTCCTCACTTTTCTATTATCCTCTATCCTATGTACAAACTCCTCACCCATAGTGCCCTAAATGGTAATAACTACCCCCTTAGTGCCCTGTTAGGTATATAACCACCGCCGTAAGAAGTTAGCTATATAGGCCCCCTCCCGTATGTAGATAGTGGGCCCCTGTAGGTATTTAGATAATTGGGTCCCCGTGAGTAGGTAGGTAGGAAGATAGAGGACTTCATGTAGGTAGTGTGCTTCCCGTAGGTAGGTAGTGGGCTCTCATAGTTAGATAGGTAGCTAGTGTGCTCCCCGTAGGTAGGTAGGTAGATATTGGGCTCTGTAGGTAGCCATGTAGTAGGGGAACTTGAGTAGGACCCCACACATGGAGGGGGGGAGGGAACTTAAGTGGTGCCTCACTCACCCGCTGTGTGGACCCCGCTCAAGTCCCCCCGCTCCCTCAGCCATATGTATCCCTGCTAAAGTCCCCCCAGCCATGTGGAGCCCCTCCTCAAGCCCCCCCCCCCATCTATGTAAAGCTATAGAGCACAGCCGTGACATGGAGCGCTCTCTGAGCAGTGCACACCAATATTTTTAAGTGTGACGTCGGGCCCCTGAGAGGAGTGTGGTCCTCCGCACAAGGCCACCCTCCAGGTGTGTAGGGTCCCACTCAAAGCCCCCCCTTCCAGCCATGTGGGGCTCCACTCAAAGCCCCCCTCCAGCCGTGTGGGGCTCCTGTCAAAGCCCCCTCCTCAAGCCTTGTGTGGCTGGTGTGGGGCCCCTGTCAAGGCCGCCCCTTCAGCCATGTGGGCGGGAGGGGGGCATTGAGTGGGGCTCCACAAGTTTGGAGGGGGGGCTTTGTGACAGGGGCCCCACATGGATGGAAGGGGGGGCTTTGTGACAGGGGCCCCACAAGTCTGGAGGGGGACTTTGTGACATGGGCCTCACAAGGCTGTATGGGGCAGGGGCGTTGCTAGGGTCCTAAAACATCCGGGGCTCGAGCCCTTTGTATTTTTCCCGCCTCATTGTGAACTGCGGATGTTTTTTTACAGAGAAAACCTTCTGTTCCTGTCACTAATTTTCTGCAACCCCACACAGATCCCGTCCATCTCCTCAGCAGTCACTGTACAGTAAAATCACCAATGACAAATTTAACTTTTTCAGAACTTCTCACCTTCTTTATGACATACCCCTAAACAGTCACCAAATAATCCACTGTTACATGGAGCAAATCTACCAGACAAGTGATTGGGACTTAAAAACACTCCTACAAAACCAAGACCAAAACTATTACTACTTAAGGCTCAAATAATCCTGCCAGACCCTGACCGAACGCGACCCCCACATGTGACTATCAGCTGTACACGGCTCTGATTATTTATACGACCGCCATACAGTGACCAGTTTAGTGGTAGTTTATAGTTGCATGTAGACTCTGCAGACATATAAGTGATTACCCTGCTGTTACATTTAGAAACTCACCGGAGACGTCTTTTCTGATAAGCATCGTTCACATTCACTATTCTTCTCCACCCGGTTAAACACCTTCCATGTGTTTGGGCTCCCGGCCAATACTCGTCCTGGGATTTGGACACAAATATCTTAGAATCCTCACATTTCCAGCAACTCCTTAAATTTTAGGAATAGCAGCCCCCTCAGTTAGGTTATAGGGGCACTGAAGCAGTATATGGGGCCACAGGCAGGTATATGGGGGCCACAGGCAGGTATATGGGGGCATGAGGCAGAATCTCGGAGCACGGTGGCAGAATATAGGAGCACTGAGGCAGGTATATAAGGGCACTGAGGCAGGTATATAGGGACACTGAGGCAGTATATAGGGGGGCACAGGCAGGTATATGGGGGCAACAGGCAGGTATATAGGGGCCACAGGCAGGTATATAGGGTCATTGAGGCAGTATATGGGGCCACCGGTAGTATATGGGGGCACTGAGGCAGTATATAGGGGCCACAGGCAGGTATATGGGGCCAAAGGCAGTATATAGGGGGCAAAGGCCTTTTATGGGGCCACAGGCAGGTATATAGGGTCATTGAGGCAGTATATGGGGGCACTGAGGCAGTATATGGGGGCCACAAGCAGGTATATAGGGCCATGAGGCAGTATATGGGGGCAATGAGGCAGTATATGGGGGCCACAGGCAGGTATATGGGGGCCACAGGCAGGTATATGGGGGCACAGGCAGGTATATGGGGGCCACAGGCAGGTATATAGGGGCACAGGCATCATATGGGGGCCACAGGCAGGGATATGGGGGCCACAGGCAGTAAATTGGGGCACAGGCAGTAAATGGGGGCACAGGCAGTATATAGGGGCACTGAGTCAGGTAAACGCTATAAAAATATCAACATTAATACTCACCTTAACTCCCCCGGCGAGCGCGCTCCATCCTCTTCCGCCCGCGCGCCTCCGGCAGCTCCTCGGGCGCACGGCCTATGACGCGCTGGGCGCCCGAGGACAGGCAGCATCGCGATGACGTGATGTCATCGCGACGCTGCCGGCTGAGGCGCACGGGCCGCGGCGGGTCCTCGCGCTGTGAGGACCCGGCCCGGGCCCCCCGTGTCGGAACCTGCGGGTCCGACACTGTCTGCGGGGCAGGGAGCGCTCGCTCTCTGCCCGCAGAAGCCCTCAGTGTGTGTGCGTCCAGCGGACGCACATTCGCTGCAGGAGCCAGTCGGTGCATTCCAGGCCCAGCGCAGAGGCCCGGGGCCCGGGGGGACTCGGGGCACAGGGGGTTTTATTTGGGGCCCGAGCCCCGAATAAAACAGCCTAGCGACGCCCCCTGTATGGGGGCTTTGTGACAGGGACCCCACAAGGCTGGAGGGGAGATTTGTGACAGGGCCCCCACAAGGCAGGTGGGGGACTTTGTGACAATGGCCCCAAAAGGCTTGAGGGAGGCTTTGTGACAGAGGCCCCACAAGGTTGAGGGGGGCTTTGTGACAGGGGCCCCACAAGGCTGGGTGGGAGCTTTGTCACAGGGGCCCCACAAGGCTGGGCGGGGGCTTTGTCACAGGGGCCCCACAAGGCTGGGGTGGGCTTTGTCACAGAGGCCCCCACAAGGCTGGGGGGGGCTTTGTCACAGGGGCTCCACATGGCTAGAATGGGGGGGTGTCAGGGGCCCCACAAGGCTGGGGAGGCTTTGAGAAGGGCCCCACATGGCTAGAAGGGGGAGTTGTCAGGGGCCCCACACATCTCAGGGGTCGCGAGAGGGCCCGTACTCCACCTCCGTGTCACAGCTGTGCGCAGCTCATTAGGTTTACCTAAGCATCTTAATTCCATATTACTTATTCTGCTACGCGTTGTGACCGGAGCAGTCGGGCCCCTCCTCCATCTGTCTGCAGGCGGGGCTACTAATTAAATCAGTGAGGTCCCGCCCAGTGAGTGGGGTCTAACTGATTCAAACTCACATATCCCGCAGGACAAAGAGAGGAGGGGCCCGACTGCTTCGGTCACAGCGCGCAGCAGAAGAAGACAAAGCATACTACAGAGAGAAATGTTCATCTTTTCACAGCTGCATTCTACTGATGGCACTGTTATAGTTGGCACTCTTATGGTGGGCACTGCACGGCTGGCTCTGTTATTATTGGAACAGTATGACTGGCACTGTTATGGTGGGCACTGTATGGCTGGCACTGTTGTGGTAGGACTTGTATGGCTGGCACTGTTGTGGTGGTGACTGTATGGCTCACACTGTTATGGTGGGCACTGTATAGCTGACACTATAAAATTCTATATGCAATTTTAAGCAACCTATATGAGCAATCCAGAAAAAACTGTTTCTAGATTACCTTTGTGTGTTGTTCTCTCTATTTTTTTTTTTTTTTGTAACAGCCTCTTCTGTAAACCCCCAAAACTTGTGATCTGTGTAAGTCCCTAAGGTGGAACCAAGGCCTCTCAGCCCTTTTGGTTATTTACAATTAACCCCTTAAGGACCCGCCGTTTTTTTTTTTTTGACACATTCGTTTTATCCTCCTCGCCTTCCCAGAGCCCTAACTTTTTTTTTTCCACCTACATAGACATATGAGGGCTTTTATTTTGCGGAACAAGATGTACTTTCTAATGGTGTTATTCACTATACTATAGAATATACTGGTAAACCGCAAAAAAATTCCAAGTGGGACAAATTTTTTATAAAAAAACGTATTTTCGCCATGTTTCTGGGTGTTTTGCTTTTACGCCGTTCAATCTTCGGTAAATATAATGTGTTTTCTGTATTCTACAGGTTGTTACACATCCGGCAATACCAAACATATAGGGTTTCTGTTATGTTTTGGTACCGTAAAAAAAATTCCAAACATTTTCTATTTTTGAAATTTGCGCCGCGGCTCCATATTGTGCGACCAATAACTTTTTTGTACTAACACCTACGGACGTCAGTGACGGGGCATTTTTTGCGGGCTGAAGTGTACTTTTTATCGCTAGCAGTTTGGACTGCATGCACCTTTTTTGATCACTTTTATTCCATTTTTTGAGTGACGTAAAATGACCAAAAAATGCAATTTTGTCCTTTGGAATTTTTTTTCTTCTACGGTGTTCAGCGTACGGGACAAATGATATTATATTTTTATAGATCGGACATTTTCGGACGTGTCGATACCAAATATGTGTAACTTTTTTATTATTTTAATGATTTTATTTGTAAAATGGGGAAAGGGGTGATTTGAACTTTTAATACTTTTTTTGTACTTTAAAACTTTATTTTATTTTTTTTTCACTGTAACATTTAGTCCCCCTATGTTGCTTGACCACTAGGGGGCACGATTGTTAATACAGCCTAATGCATTGCATAGGCAATGCATTAGTGTGTACAAAGATGGCGGTTTCCCCACTTCCTGTCTACGGCCGGAAGTGGGGCAAACCGGGAAATGTAAGTGACGGGAGCCTTCACAGGGCTCCCCACTGCCGTGTCTGGTGCCGTGCGCGGCACCAATCGTCATCCAGTCAGACGCCGCGGCCGTCTTTGCCGCAGTGTCTGACGGGTTAAACAGTGCCAGCGGGCGGCGCGATCAGCCGCTAACACCCGCCGGCTGTGCGGGGGGGTCGCGGAGCGATCCCCCTGTAAAGCCCCTTAGCGGCCCTGGGACGTACCCATACGTCCAGGGTCGTTAAGGGGTTAAAGTATCATAAAGGTCTCAGACAGGCTATACCCCTCTAAAATTTACTGCGGCCCCTGCAAAAAGTACAATATGACAATGTGACCCTTGGACCAGAAAAAGTTGTGCACCCCTGCTCTTCTACCTTTTATATAATATTTTATATAGGAAAACCCAAAGACCTAGGCCTTGCCTAAATGTAGGCGTCTGCTTGCCCCTTAGGCCAACTGTGTGAAAGTCTAAAGGAAGCGTCCTGCTGTTCCATGCATCATATCCACAACTCTCCCAGGATTATTACAAGGCACTAAGTGATCCACAGGCTCACACAGCCAAGGCTTTCATTAGAGCAAGATTGCACCATTAGCAGCCATCCTCTCCTTAATTATGTCATCCCAGCACTGATTGCTCAGAAGCTTTGATATTGGAAGGCAGTGTCAATATTATTACAAGCGGTAACGAAATTACTCCCAGGACCCACAGATAAACAAGGCGCATATTAGCAGGCTCTTATACAAAAGATTTCTTCAACCCTGAAACAGTTGCGCTGGAAGTTTCCATAGCAACACTCCCCGAACAAACTTTGTAACGAAAATGTCTCTTGCTTATGAATTTCTTTTCCATTTTGGGTTCTTATTAAGTATTTTTGCTTCTCATAAACACTTTCTGCATCCAGAAGAATTATTACGCCTGCGTCGAGAAGTTATTTTATTTCAGAGTATTTTTTCCCTCTCGGTAATTCACAATAAATAATTTATGTATAGTGCACACTAGAGAAGTCCGTAGCGAGACGCTGGCTTAGGCAGCGTGCGGACATTTCATCTCGCTGCAAAGACATAATATGCTCAGAACAAACAGCAGAAGAACTGAACTAAAAGCAGAGACGTTACCAGGTGAAGGAATAAAGCGGGCGCTTCTTGTAAACAAGATTTATTAATCTTTGGTTGCCCGCGGATTCAGTTCTTTTAAGAGAAAGGCTAAAAAAAACAAAAGACTCTAAATGGAGAAGAGTAAACACATGTATAAAACACCGCACGTAACTCAATTATATAACTGCAAGTAGAAACCGCTATAGGGGTCCGCTGTGCACTGTGGGATCAGTGGAGAAAAACAGGTCCAAAAAAACATGAATTTCTTTGGTACTTTTTGAAACTTTTTACAGTTGATTTGTAGCCCTTAAAAGCAACTTTGCAAAGAGTCATGGTTAAAAATGTACAGGCAGTCCCCGACTTACAACATTTCGACTTACATCTGTCCCCTAGTTACAAACAGAGACTTATGGGGCATGCTGGCACTTGTAGTTCCATATTCCACAGCAGATAGTAGCTGTGGAACGACAAGTTCCAGCATGCCACAGCAACACATGAGGTGAAAATGAGGTAAAAACAGCAAAACAAATGTAAAAGCCTTTCCCTGCACTACCCAAAACTAAAAAACAAAACCTTTTGTGCTGGAGTTACATTTAATAAATATACCTGTTCTGACTTACATACAAATTAAACTTAAGAACAAAACTATGGACTTTATCTCATTCGTAACCCGGGGACTGCCTGTAATATCCTTTTGTGCATGTATCTCCTACGTAGATCTATGTGCCTCTATAGTCACAGATAACAAACTCTGTGTAATCTGATCCTGCGGTCATGTGTTACGTCATTCTTCTAGTCCCTTTTTACTGTCTCTAATTTGGTGGACAGAACTTTGTGTTATTGTTGGTTGCTGCATGTACTTACACTGTCACCCAGAGAGGAAGTGAGGAGGCTGCTAAGAAATAAGGGTTCCTACACCTCATAGAATATACTAAGATGGGGATTCAAGGGAAATAAATTAATTCTACAAATGTCTATAATGTTAATTGCAACTTTATTGTTTTTTTTTCTCCTTTTTCAAATAGAGCAGGCCTGGGGAATCAGCTAATTGTTATGGGTTTGGCTTCTAAAACCTAATGTGAAGCGCTATTATCCCTAGACAAAATGTATTACATGATCACTGATATTAGCTGACTCTCACTCTGGCTAATAGAAGGTGTTCCAACCATGTGAGACATATCTTTTTCATGGGAAAACCATTGAACTTTTCCATATTACCAGCGTTATAAGTGGGGAGATCACCTATAATTCACAACCTATAATTCACAGTATTATCCTGGCATTGTAGCTTTTGTCATACAGCTCAGGAACAGCTCAACAGCCTTAAAACAACTTTGAATCCCCCCAATTTTTCAGATCCATCCAAGGTTGAACCGATAGCAGCAGGCTCATTCTACCAGGATGGGAAGGTCCATGTATATTGGTCCCTTCTTATCCTAAAAATACCAGCTCACACCCGCCCCAGAAGTGGATCATCACATTAGATGGTCTACTTCTGACAGTTACGTGGCTGTTCTCAGTAATGCCTGAGCCTTCCCTTTCACTTCTCCTCCCTTCCCTTCTCTCCCTGCAGTGAAGCGGCCCCCTCCAACCCAGATAGGTAACGCTGAGGTAACGCTGTGAGCTCCACCAGAAGGTCCGGGTAGATTCCTTATGGCAAACACTTTTGGTGCAGTCCGTAAGGTTATGAATGGCTAATTACTGAAGTTTAGCCACAGATATATAAACTAATTATTATATTATATATTTAATATATAATATATATATATATATATTATATATATATATATAATTATATATATTTGACTTGAAGTTTTTTAGTAAAGATCAGACTAGATCCTGATACGATACCTAAAGGAGAAAGTTAAATTTATTCTGCTTTTCACTCAGAAATCCTGCTCCGAATAATATAAAACTATATATCACGGGGCTCAGCTTCTCTCCCTCTATCATATCCACTTTTAGGATAAAATAGCATAAACCACCTGACAGGTTTGCTTTAAAGGGGGGAGACATTACGTCCTGAATGTCTCACCGTGGCCTACTTCAGATACTTGGAGAGTCCTGACATTAATACTTGGTAATTTTTCATCTTCTAGATGCAAACATTTCGTTCCTTAAGAGAAGAAAGATAAGCTAATGTCATGCGGAGACTGCTCTTCATCAGAGCGTCGCACAGCTCGCTCATTATCTGAAAATGCTGCTTTGGAGCGACAGTAAAATGTATCATATTAATGCAGACATAAAACCACAACAATGTAAAAACCACAAATGAAAAGTGTCAGTGAAGAGAGACATACACACCGCCCCGTAAAACCACTGAGTTATTCTTACCGGGTACAGGCATTATGTGATCAGTGTGGTGATTATGGGGCTTGCAATACACATAGGGACAGTAGCAATAAATGGAGTGTGATAACTGCTCACGGCGCACAGTCTTGGTTGGCTGTGAATAATGATCTCATAAATGCTTCTAATAAAAGCTGCTTGCATCACACATTAAGTCTTGTTGAGGCCACAGGAATCCATCCTGGGAGCCAAGAGATCATATGGTAGGGAGATGGGATGAACACTTATTAATTCATCTTTATTCATTAATTTGTGTGCAGCAAATTATGGTTGTCTATTCTATAATCCATGAAGAGATTCAGCAGAGCCCGTTATCATCATATTGTAGATCACTGGAACATACACAATGGTCTCGATCCATAACCTTTCACCACAGGAGATACCCTTGTGTCGCTGCAAGAGGGCAGTAGCTGGCAAATAGGAGTGTTGTAAGGCTAGCAACATGGAGACTGATTAAAGGGATTATCTCATCATGCAGTTTCACAAAGCTGCAGGCACCTTCAGACTCACACTTTCTGGTTAGGCTGTGGGTGGTTTTATAGCAGTGACTGGCATATCAGCTCTGCTATTCCTAGCTGATCCTGACATCGTGACATGATGACTAGAGGTCTGTAAAGTGTTGTGCACTAGGCTACACTGCTCTAAACATTAACCCATTAAACCAAACGCCTGAAAAGTACTTAATGAAGCAACTAAATTTTGTAGTTTTTCCGCCTTACGTTTCAACAATCGTAACTTTTTTATCTTTTAAGTGATGCAGTTGTATGATGACTTATTTTATGCGGGAGAAGTTGTATATTTGGGGGACATAAGTTCATATTCAAGTTCACAAATAAATTACTGCAGATTTTTTTTTATTTTTTTTTATTTTTTACACCATTCCCATTTCACACTTAATCACCTATCAGATGAATTCTTCAGGTTATTACGGTCGTGTAAATACCTGATATGTGTAAGGTTTTTTTTTGTGTAATATAGACACAATAACTTTTTTATTAAATATTTATTATTATTTATTTTATTTTTTTCTACTTATGTTTTTTACTTTAATTCCATTAAGGTATAATTATTGTACATTTTTTTTACACTTAGTAATATATTAGCATATTCATGTTTGCTAATACAGTACAATCTTTATTAGTTCCTATGACCCAATGAAGCAGGCGAATGACATTTGATTATGCCGTGGTTACAGACCGCGGCAATCAAAGGGTCAAGCGCTAGAGATCTGAGGTTTCCTCCATTTCCCGGTGCTTAAAAGGACTGCTTTAGTAACAGAGTTGTTAACTATAGCTTTGTTCCTAGCACAGCTGCGGTGCTAGGAGCCACAATACCCCACTTTCTGCAGCAACGTCTTTTGCCGTCACTGGAGAAGAACAACCTGAAACGCCCACCGTCAAAAGATGGTGGGCGGTCAATAAGGGGTCAAAACTTGGCATTTTCTTAGATAAACAAGCTGCTGTGGTGGAGTGAATCGTCATGACAGTTCAGAAAGAGGTGGGAGAGGTGGTCGGTAACCAAGAGAAACTTGTGCGCACAAAGAGGAAATAAAATCTTCTTTGTCTCCCGAACAAAATCAAAACAGCAATGTATTTGGTAATAGTTTTCCTTTACATTTCCCTACATGTTA
>JAODAL010067062.1:0-17471 GCA_025379985.1 Phyllomedusa bahiana
ATTAAAAGGATAGGGAAAAATTTTAAAAAAAACTAACCAAAAATTCCAAAAAAATGTGTTTAACATAAAAATGTGGGGAAAACAATAATCATTTTTGATGACACATTCCCTTTAAGAGTCCTGTCAGCATTTTCCCTGTTTTTTACTTAAAAATCCTGTTCTCGTTCTCATCATATGCAGGTTCATTTTAAGGGTGGTGGCTGGCAGCAGATTTTGCCAAGGGTTTGGAGATCAACATGCGCTTTATTTTAAAAGGGGAATTTTTAATAGCAATTTTATTTGGGTTTGTCAGGTCTATTGCCAATGATTAAAGGAGTTTCCTTCCGATGCCCCCCCTTTCAAGTTTAAGCAAATAAGGGTTATGTTCCCCACCCCCCTCCCTCATTGCTCTGAGGGGTTCAGAGCTCTCCTAGCCTTGGACAAAAACTCAGATAAGTCTGAATTTATCACTATATTGCAAAGTGCCAAAGGGTATTGTCTCACAGAGGGTGTTCCTCTCTCAGGAGCCCCTTATAAGAACCAGAATTAAGGCATGGAAAGCAAATTTGATGGTTGGCATATTGAAGAAATTCTGAAAATTTACCACAACTTGTTTTTCCGGCGGGAAATTATGACCCTGTGTGATGAAAAAGGCAGCATGACTGTCTGTGTTTTTTATTCACATAGTTAATTTTGCAAGGAGAATAAACCCTTTGAGCCGGCAGGGAACTGTTAGGCCCGTTTCACACGGCTTATTCAAACCGTAATTGCGGGACGGATTCCGCCCACAATACGGGGCGGGGGCGGGTAGGGCACAGCCCCCGTCCCAATAGACTTAAATTTTCCTTGGCCAATTCCGCCGGAAAATGAACATGCAATTTTTTTCCCGCCCGCGTATTCGCCGAGCAGGGAGGAGAGACGGAATCCACGTTCTCTTAGAAAGTGGATTACCTAAAGGCGGGACGGGTTCCAGCCGACTGCAGGCAAAACGGCACCAATAGGGCAAACCGTGCCCCAAAAAAACCGGGGAAGGGCCCTTATTGTGGTTGGAGTGTACTGGGGTGTGTGACCTGCGTTGGGGTGTGATTTTGCTCAATTTGCTACCTGAGTGCAAGACTAAGAGAGAAATAGATTAACCCCTTGCAGGGGCACTCATATCACATGCTGTGAGGGTGTACATGTGAGGTTCTGCCTTGCTTTGTATACTGAATTACAATGTAAATTATTATTTCTTTTCCCATTTAAATAACCTGTAACAAATATTATGTCTGGAAATCACAGACTCAGATGATAAGAATTGCATGAAACATGTTATTGTTCTGGTGATCAAATACTGCTCGCTTTTCAAATTCAGGGCACAAAGGGTTTAGGTACCCTTTTACTGTATTTTTGGGTTTTAAATTTTTCCCTTTTCCAGAAAGTTTTGACTCACTTGATAAATTTAGTTGCCCCTACATCACCTCCAATAACCAAAATGTGGGCAAATTTTTAAAGTATAAAACAAATTGTACATATTCACTGTATTGACAATAAATGCAAAATTGGTAAGGGTCTGATCACTGAAACCCCCTTCTATTGCAAGAATAGTGATTTTCAGCCCACTGCACTACCAGGCTTTGCTGAATATATGTTCTTACTATCCACGGTATAGTGATGCAATAGAACCACATTCCCCAATTCTGGTTTATAGTGGGGTTTTAGAAGTCAGGCCCCCATCGGCATTAACATATAGCACCTAGCAAACACATAGGTGATAATTGCTTCTTCCTGGAATACCCCTTTAGAATTTAACTCTACCCAAAAAGTTCTCGGCCTTTCATCCCAGCTACTGTTTAGTTTATCATGGAAAGATAATCACAACTGATCACCAGCTCTCAGTTATAAGGACTTTTCTAAATACCGTATGTCCCCATACTTTAGCCTCTTGGACCTTTGGTGGGAGTGATATAGGGGAACAAGGTGAGATATCTAGTTAAAAATATATTTAAAACATGGATTAGCCTATGACTAATGCAGCTGTCAAGGCACCTGGATATATTAAGCAGCAACTGAGCAGTCAGTTCTTGACATTGATGGGTTGAAAGCAGGTGAAAGTGGTTTTGCCACAAAGTAAAATTGATGTGGGAGGCTTGCAGATTAAATAATAAACATTTTCACCAGTCATAATTTTTAAAAATTCTGCAACATTTTTGTTTTAGCTGCTCCCTTAGTGATCCATAACGTATAGCTCATCTCCAGGGGATAGGACCAGTGATGAGAGCTCCTCAGTCCTGGCCGAACATGCTCAGTCATCACCTCTCCTCTCAGGCAGTTACTATCAGTCTCTTTCCTGCTTAGTAATCACATACACACATTGCTGAGCGAGTGTTCAACCAGGTGCTGTCATAACCAGCCAACGTAAAACCAGCAACTGCAGTCTGATAGTATCAGGATGGAAAGGTTCATGAATATTGGCCCCTACCCACCCTAAACTTACCAGCCTGCAGCTGCCCCAGAAGGGGACCATATCATTAGATGGTCCGCCTCCTGACAGTAACATGGCTCTTTCCAGTACCTCTGGTGCATTGGGTACTAGGGTAATAGTGACAAGGGGTTAGTGACAGCCTTTTGGTGACAAAACACGCCGCTGGCTGACACAAAGCCCTAGTGATAGTAATGTCAGGTGCCTCTATTACTAATACTGGAAAAAAATGAAAAAACCACCACAGAAACAGAAAAAATAAACACTCCCGACACCAGCCCTTGTTGACCATTTTAATAAAAAGCTAAATGCAACGCTGGTCAAATGTAGTCCAGTATATCGGTTGCAGTCCAAAAGTGAAACTTTAAAAAAAACCAAAAAAAAACAGAAACTCCACAGATTGGGTATTACCAAGCTTTCTTGGACATTTAAAAGCACCTCTTTGCTTTCCTGGAGAGCTTGAAAATCTACGCCCACTGCATGTGGAATGAACAGTACAGTCCTGGGGATTCTGGGCATATGCTCTGGATCCCCAGGACATACACCTGAAAGTCAGGACTCCTGCCAGCTATCCCGGGACAGCGGAACATTGTTCCCAAAACTGGAATGTCCTGCCGAAATTGGGAAGGTTGGGAGGAATGCATTATGGAAAGAAGGCAAGCTGGCAGAGGCATTGTGGTTCTCTGGGCAATTCCTGGGGTCCTTGGTTTCTGGCTTTATGTGGATATTACTGTGACAGAAATCTTCAAGGTAATCCAGCACTCAGGTGAGGTAAATCCACAAAACGTATATTCGGAAAAAAAACACACTTCTTTATTGGAAAAACTGTTTATGAAACATGATTAAAACATCTAGTACTGACATGGTTTACAGCGTATTCAGGCCCTTCGTCAGCCTTATTGCGTAACATAAGATCACGGACTGCCTGAAAACCGAAAACCCATGCCAGTACTAGGATGTTTTTAAACCAGTTTTTATAACCTTTTTCCAATAAAGTAGTGTGTTATTTTTCCCGAATATGACGTTTTGTGGATTTTACCCCCTCACATGATTGCTGGATTAACCATGAAGATTTCAGTTTGGGATTCAACTCTACGAGCCGGACGTTTGTTTTCCGTGGCTCCATGAACAACGGGACGAACGGCAGCACTTTTCAACATTTGGGACTCCCGGTGATTCTTTTTCTCTAATTATCATATTTGAATTACCTGTGTCACTTATACAGGCAGTCCCCTACTTTACATCGTACCGACTTACCATACGTCCCGTAGTTACAAACGGAACTTATGGGCGTGGCTGATATTCAACACTGAGGTCACGCCCATGATAACCAAGTGCCCAGCATGCCACATCTGCACATGAGATACAGAACGTTAGGGTGAAATCTTCTAAAAAAAGGGCACAGACAAGCAAAACAAATGTAACAACTGTTCCTTGCACTATCAGAAGAGTAAAACCTTTTATTTTCCTGAATTACATTTAATAAATCTACCTGTTCTGTCCTTACATACAAATTCAACTTAAGAACCAAACCTACAGTCCCTATCCCGTTTTGTACCCGGGTGATGCCTATTATAAACATTGCACAGACCAGGTCCAGCCCTTCATTGCAGTGGTAGTCCCCAATGGCATGGCCTCTTTTAGAAGGATAATGTGTCCAGCTACAGCTCTGATCAAGCACCTGTGGGATGTGCTGAAATAACAGTTCTGATCCATGGAGGCAACAACTTCAAGGACTTAAAGAGATGTTCCCACTATGAAACATGCCATAAAAATCTGATAACAGATCATCTCCTACTGGGAATAAAGGCTCAATCATGCTGATCTCTAAAGTCGGGGGGCATTTATACCCTGAGGTCATTGGCTGATCACACCAACATTAGCAGGTTCGGCCAAGTTTTACCTGATGTGTTTAAGCACCTTAAAGGGGTGCTCCCGCCAGAGACTTTGACGGCATATGGATAAGATATTCTATCAAAGTCTGATATGTGTGGGATCTGAAAGTCTGAACATGCCCCCAAAAGTCTCAGCTCCAAATGGAGAAACGGTCATGCTTGCACACGACTCCTCATTCTGTTCTATGGGAGTTTTGACTACAGCTGAACACACTTTTCACCTGTACTTAGAACTCCCATAGAACAGGAAGGAGAGTCGTGCACAAGTGCGATTGGCTCTCCATTCTGAGCCAACACTTTCAGAGCCCATTCCTGAGGTAGGAGTAGGACCCATGGGTGGGACTCGTACCAATTAGGCTTTGATGGCATATTCTATCAATATGCCATCAAAGTCCATGGTGGGCACGCCCCTTTGAAAAATCTGCTGCTACTGACTTGCTGCCAGATACCACAGGACCTCTTCTGAGGTTTTATGGAGTCCCTGCCTCAATGAGTCAGAGCTGTTTTGGTGGCAAGAGGGGAAGCTACACTAGAGAGGCACACATTCGAAATATGACATTATGGCTGATCAATGTATATGCGTTTATCAGCAATGAACTGGATTGTGAGCAAGTCCATAATACTTATTAAGTGAATCACTCCTTTTATAAGATGAAGTATTTCAATGATAAAACTGACGGTGGAGGTAATTCGATACAATACATCAGCATAATACAGGCTGCCACTTACAACTGTCTGTATTCTGCAGATAGATCATCAGAAAGAGGATTGGGCATAACTATAGCCATAGCAACTGCAGATGTCCAGGATGCCCACTCAGGTCCAAGAACATTGTTCATTTTTGTAGGGGAAAAAGGTTTATATTTGTTCCCTGATTTTTTAGGGTGTTTATTTATACCTTTAAAGGGGTTTTTTCCCGCTACATAGATTGCCCGCTCTTTTTTTAATGTTTAAAAAGTGCCTTGCAAAAACCCAAATTTTTCCCCTTTTTCAAAAAAAGTTTGTAAACATTTTTAACAGTTTTTTCCCCCGACCTAAAATTTTGAGGAAACCCCTTGTTTTTGCTCATCAAGCCTCCCACAATTGCGTTGCTAATAAAAAACTACAGACCTGTTTGAAATCTCTCCTGGGGGTATGCCAGCACTGTGCCTAAATAGCCCACAGACCCCGGCTTCTAAAATGCAAGCCTAAAGGAAGCCATAAACAAAACTGAAATTAAAATAAAAGAAAATTTTTTTTCATTGAGTATCAATTTATTTTGGGGAAAAACCCCTTTAAGTATGGCTACTTATGCTGCTGTTTTTGTTCCTTTTCATTAGGTGGTGGGCCCTATCTCATTTTGCCATGTGGTCCCATGTATTCTAGTTACGCCCCTGCTGTGTGGACACAAGGAGATCTGACCTCCATCTACTTTTGTTGCTTCCTCACTGCTAGACTCCTGTTTGCAAAGTGAACTGATGACATTATTTCCTGAAGGAGCGCCAGCATTCAATCTATCAAAGTGATAGGGGCAAGATTCTTTGGAATAAGCACAAAAATAAGTCAATGTGAGAACCTAAGAAAGTTTACGAGCTTCTCTGATCATGACTTTGCTGCTCTCTGCGTGCACGGATCATGCCTCGCCTGTACCTGGCACTCATCCTGCCCTTGTGATCTACACTGCATCTTTGATTCTGTTCTCCGATTCCTTATCTAATCCCTTGTAATGTTACTTTGACATTGAAACTCCAGCCACAACATCAGGGTCTTTGGTTCTTGCTTTCAGCGATCTATATGACAGCAAGAAGTAAATGTCACTCGGTGTCCTGCCACTAGTCTTATGTAGAAGTAAAAGTGTGGAGCTGTTGATACAATACTTTCATCATATTATTATATACACAATCTAGAGAACAAATAATTAGTGCTGCACAAAATGAATGGTGATATGTAGAGGCAGTGTCAGACTGGGGTGCCTGGGGCTCACCAGTGGAGTTATTTTCTGGGGCTCAACAGTGGAGTTATTTCCTGGGGTCCAGTAGTGAGTTATATCCTGGGGCTCACCAGTGGAGTTGATTCTTGGGGCCCACCAGTGGAGCTATTTTCTGGGGCCCAGCAGGGGAGATATTTTCGGGGGCCAAGCAGGGGAGTTATTTGCTGGGGCCCAGCAGAGGAGTTATGTCTTGGGGCCCAGCAGTGGAGTTATTTCCTGGGGCCCAGCAGTGGAGTTATTTCTTGGGGCTCACCAGTGGAGTTATTTCCTGGGGGCCCACCAGTGGAGTTATATCCTGGGGCCCACCAGTAGAGTTGATTCTTGGGGCCCACCAGTGGAGTTATTTCTTGGAGTCCAGCAGTGGAGTTATTTCCTGGGGCCCACCAGTGGAGTTATTTCCAGTGGCCCACCAGTAGAGTGGATTCTTGGGGCCCACCAGTGGAGTTATTTAATGGGGCCCACCAGTGGGGTTATTACCTTGGGCCCAGCAGTGGAGTTATTTCTGGGCCCAGCATGGAGTTAGTTCTGGGGCCCAGCTGTGGAGTTATTTCTTGGGGCCCAGCAGTGGAGTTATTTCCTGGGGCTCACCAGTGGAGCTATTTTCTGGGCCCAGCAGTGGAGTTATTTTCTGGGGCCCAGCAGTGGAGTTATTTTCTGGGGCCCAGCAGTGGAGTTATTTATTGGGGCCCAGCATTGGAGTTATTTCTTGGGGCCCAGCAGTGGAGCTATTTCCTGGGCCCAGCAGTGGAGTTATTTCTTGGAGTCCAGCAGTGGAGTTATTTCCTGGGGCCCACCAGTGGAGTTATTTCCAGGGGCCCAGCAGTAGAGTTGATTCTTGGGGCCACCAATGGAGTTAATTTTTGAGGCCCACCAGTGGAGTTATATCCTGGGCCCACATAGTTGATTTTTTGGGGCCCACCATGGGTATTTCCGGGGGGCCCGCATGGAGTTTTTTCTTGGGCCGCGTGGAGTTTTTTCCGGGGGCCCCCATGGGTTATTTCCGGGGGCCCACAGTAAGTTATTTTTGGGGGCCCACCAATGGAGTTAATTTTTGAGGCCCACCAGTGGACTTATATTTTGGGCCTCACCAATGAAATTGATTCTTGTGGCATATTCTACGATTACTGTACATGACTGTACATACTACATATGGCTCTTGCACCCTGCTTTTCTACCTGAAAAGCAGCCCTAGGTGTGCTATTTTTCAGAGGCCCAACATGTCCAGGGCGCTCCGATGGTTTCCCCTTGTCCCCTGTGGTCCAGTCCAAGCCTGTGTGGAAGGTCCTGGGTTCAATTCCCACCAAGAACAACATCTGCAAGGAGTTTATATGTTCTCCCCATGTTTGTGTGATTTTCCTCCGGGTACTCTCCAGAAACATGCAGATAGGTTCATCTGGAATTTAGACTGTGAACCCCGATAGGGACAATGTGAATAATGATAATCTCTGTACTGCGCTGTGGAATATGTTACTGCTTTATAAATAAATAAAATAAAAAACTAATAAAGTCACACAAAGCAGATTTGCTGCAGACATTTTCTAAGATTGTCCTATTCATGTGAAAGGGGCTTAACCCCATAATGACATTTAAGGTTTATTTATGTCATAATGTTGATAAGGGAGTTTAGAGTGGGCTCATGCACTAAGCCCATATGCTCAGGTGCCGGCTGTTAATCACAGCTGACACGTGTCGCTAAAGGCCAGGATGGGCCATTTAACCACTTGGATGTTGCTGTAAACGTGACTGCTGCATCTAAGTGGTTACAAAACTCCACCCTGCTCTGTTGTGGCTCCTGATATTCCCTCTCCAATCTGATTGTGTGCTGCCAAACAGTTTGTCATGGCAGCCGGAGGAATAATGAAAAGCTCTCGGCTTGTTGTTTTCTTATTCCTATTACACACTTTGTCTAACCTTAAAAGGTGTCATGGCTTATCTGTGGCGGATTCTTTAATTTGCATGCATGTTTTAGTGTAGAATTATGCTGGACATCAAAGTCTAAGGAACCCCATAGATTTCAGCCATTAACCCTTGTACAGGGACCTGGTCTTCGCTGCAGTCATCTCTGCAGTCATCTGTGATGAAAGCTGATTTCCATAACAAAGGAACAGATCAAAAGTTCAGTTGGGCGGGCAAGAAGTCAAGGCAAAGGAGGTTCAAGCGAGGTTATAGACAAAAGGCAAAGTTAAGAACATGCAGCTGACAGTTCGGATCGACAAGCTTAGGTTGGTACCAGGAATAACTGTGTAGAATTCACTACAGAACACCAATAAGTGCAATCAATGGTCAGCCACTGATTTTTTGTGATTAGAGGGGGAGCCACGCATACAGGCCTTTAAATTAAATGGGACCAGTTTTGTAGAGAGCAACCATGGAGGACCAGGCCAGGAGATGGAGCAGCTGCAGCAAATCAGAAAAGCAACAAAGAGCGGCGCAGAGGTAAGTGTACATACTGACAGTCATGGCTCATGATAAAACTGAGGGGCGAGTTGAAAGCACGGTACTTTGCTATATATAGATGTACACACACATTCCATACTTGCCAACTTTTGGAAATGGCCTTCATGGAGATTTTGAATTGCAGCTTGCTGCCTTGATGGCTTGAGTGGGCCACACCCCCTGTTTTACATGACATGCCATCTTTTGCACAAAGACACACCCCATTGTCACATGTGTGTAACAGTTTTAGAGGAAAGCTGATAAGGGATGTGGTATCCTTCAGCTTTAGGCCATGTTCACACGGCTTAAAATTGGACGTATTTCAATCTGTAATTACGCGCCGGAGTGCGCAAATTACGTCTGGAATACGTCCAAGTCATTACGGTAATCCACAGTTCTCATAGAGAACTATGGATTACGTCTCCTCTCCCTGCTTGGCGAATACGCCGAGGGGGAGGATAATTGATATGTGAATTACCAGCGGCGTATACGCGCCGCTGGTAATGCAAGTCTATGGGCCGGCGAGGTGCCCGCCCCCGGCCACATGGCGTAATTGCGGGGTGTAATTACGCCCTGTATTGAAGCCGTGTGAACCTAGCCTTACTGGACGTTGGATCTCCTAACCAGCATCCAAGCTGGGTAACAGCACATCAATCAGCTTTCCTTCAGAGCCGAGCTACAATGTGGTCCCTATGCACCAAGTGATGTTTAAAGAGCAACCCGCAGCCAGTAAGAAAAAGTCCCCAGATGTATAAAAGGGTTTAGCTGCCATCAGGGGCGTCGCTAGGCAGATTCATTCGGGGCAAGAGCCCCGAATGAATCTGCCTGTGCCCCGAGTCTCGGCGGCTCCAGGCCGCTGCGGTGGGCCTGGAGCGCACCTCAGTGCGGGCGGCGCCCGCCGATCTCTCTGACTGTGCGGCCGTTTCCCATCGGCCGCGCAGTCAGAGTCGGGGAGGAGTCAGGACGGATCATTCCCGTCCTGTCTGCTCCCCAGTATGTATCAGCGCTTGCTGAGCGCTGTACATACACGTGGGCGTCACAGGGGGCGTGACGCGCCGCTGTCATCACCCCCCTGCGACGCTGGGATCCTCTGAGCCGGCAGCTCTGCCGGCCGAGGAGGTCCCGGGCCCCGCGAGACGGCGTAAGCAGCGTGATGACATCACGCTGCTTACACCGCTCTCAAGCTGCAGGACCAGGACGCGCGGGCCGGGCTCATTAGGTAAGTAGTTTTTTTTGTATTTTATTAGCTACAGGGGAGGGCATGTGTGGCTACAGGGGGCATATGGCTACAGGGGAGGGCATGTGTGGCTACAGGGGGCATATGGCTACAGGGGAGGGCATGTGTGGCTACAAGGGGGGGGCCAGGGATGGTCTACAAGGGGGAAAAGCGGCATGTGTGGCTACAAGGGGGGGCATATGGCTACGGGGAGGGCATGTGTGGCTACAAGGGGGGCATATGGCTACAGGGGAGGGCATGTGTGGCTACAAGGGGGGGCAATTTTGGGTACAGGGGGGGCATTGGGGGTGGGCTACAAGGGGGGGCATATGGCTACAGGGGAGGCATGTGTGGCTAAAAGGGGGGGCATATGGCTACAGGGGAGGGCATGTGTGGCTACAAGGAGGGCATATGGCTACAGGGGAGGCATGTGTGGCTACAGGGGGGCATATGGCTACAGGGGCATATGGCTACGGGGGGGCCATGTGGGGGTCCAGGGGGCATATGCCTACGGGGGGGACATGTGGGCTACAGGGATATGGCTACGGGGGGGCTACAGGGGGCATATGGCTACAGGGGGGATGTGGGCTACAAGGGGGCTTTGGGGCTAAAAGGGGGGCATGTGTGGCTACAAGGGGGGGCAATGGGGGGCTACAAGGGGGGCATGTGTGGCTACAAGGGGGGCATGTGTGGCTAACAAGGAGGGGGGCATGTGTGGCTACAGGGGCATATGGCTACGGGGGGGCATGTGGGGCTACAGGGGGCATATGGCTACAGGAGGGGCATGTGTGGCTACAAGGGGGGGCATATGGCTACAGGGGGGCATGTGGGCGGCATATCAGGGGGCATGTGGGGCTACAGGGGAGGGCATGTGTGGCTACAGGGGGGCATGTGGGGCTACAGGGGGCATATGGCTACGGGGGGGGGCATGTGGGGCTACAGGGGAGGGCATGTGTGGCTACAAGGGGGGGCATATGGCTACAGGGGGCATGTGGCTACAAGGGGGGCATATGGCTACAGGGGGGCATGTGGGGCTACAGGGGTGCATGTGGGGCTACAGGGGGGGCATGTGTGGCTACAGGGGCATATGGCTACGGGGGGTGCATGTGTGGCTACAGGAGAGCATGTCACTGGCTACGGGGGGCCTATATGGCTAAGGGGCATGTCACTGGCTACAGGGGCCTATATGTCTAAGGGGGCATGTCACTGGCTACAGGGGCATATATGGCTAAGGGGGCATGTCACTGGCTACAGGGGCATATATGGCTAAGGGGGCATGTCACTGGCTACAGGGGGCCTATATGGCTAAGGGGGCATGTCACTGGCTACAGGGGGCCTATATGGCTAAGGGGTATGTCACTGGCTACAGGGGGCCTATATGGCTACAGGGGGCAATGTCACTGGCTACAGGGGCATATTATGGGGCTATGGGGGCAGTAACGTGGCTACAGAGGGCTAATCACCTGACTACAAGGAGCATATTACTGGCTAAAGGGGCAGAAAACCTGGCTAGAGGGCTAATACCCTGGCTAGAGGGGGCTACAACCTGGCTACAGTGGGCTACTACCTGGCTATAGGGGCAAATATTTACCTACAAGGGGGTAATTATTACCATTTGGGGCACTATAGATGGGGATTTTGTATAGAGATAGGAAATTGTAGAGAAACGCTGATAAAATGAGGAGTCTAAGATGTTTGTTTTGTAAATTTTTCAGTGAAGAGTTCTGGACGGTAGAAGACATCATGGCGTCTGGGACAGATGGAGAAGAAGAAGAGAGAGAGAACAACTCTTCAGAGACGTCTCCTGTAAGTCACTAAATATAACTGCAGTGTAATCATTTATATTTCTCCTGAGCCTACATACAAAGGTTTTTCTCTGTAAAAATACATCCGCAGTTCACAATGAGACGCAAAAAATTCCGTGTGCACCTGGCCCTACTCAGAAAAACTTAAGGGCCCGAGCCCCGGGTGTTTTGGGACCCTAGCAACGCCCCTGGCTGCCATACAGGTTTAGGCTAAAACCAACCAAACATTGTCAACTTCTGACTATGTTTGGCCCCTTTTCAGCCATATATGCTGCACTGGTGTCTATAGTGTGCGGAGCGTTTTTGATGCGTTTTTGGAGCGTGTGAATATACCCTAATAGGCATGCCCAAGAGTGTATTCCAAAAGTTACCAGTAGTTGACATGGCCGGTACAAATACAAGCACTGGCCCCCTGGCAGTAAAACCATCCCTGCCGGTGGCTTATCAGATTGGTGGGAAATCTACAATAGCAGATTTACCAACGCTTCAGGGAGACCAGGAAGACGCCCTCTTTTCAGAGGGTCTCCCTGATGATCAGAGAGAGTTGGTAACTATGATATACATATATCATAGTTACCAACATATACATCATAGTTACCAATATATATATATTATATCCCTGTGAGTTACAGCACAGGTGACAAACTCAATTTCACCAGAGGGCACCTCAGTGATAGGGTGGCCCTCATCAGGATATTGTTAGACCTTCATAGGTGGTTAGGGTGCCTGGGTAGGGCTGTCAGAGCTGAGCCACCATCGGTGAGTTGCTGAACTGGGCAATGTGGAGGTGTGTGCCAGAGCTCAGAATCCAAGATGGCACCCACTTCCTGTGTCGGCGCTGCCTCCTATTCCAGGTGCTGACTCCAGGGAAAGTGAAGATCTGGTCCTACTGCTTCTGAACCTTGTCCATACCCGCTTGCTGTACCTAAGCTTAAAATAATGAGGTGGGCGAATTCAGCCCAAGGGCCCTGAGTTTAACACCTGGTTTACAGGGATGGAAATAGAGAGCAGAAGGCTCCAGTGGAAGAACACAATATGAGCCACTTGATTTAACATATAATATGTCTTTCTATAAGCTGCTAATAATGGTAAGCTGTGAGATGTCACAATAAGGTGAGCTCCTTGTTCATTGATATCCAAAGTTCTCAGTTGACAGAACAAAATATTGCTTGTCTAAACACAAGTAAACATAACGTACCATCAAGGGATCATGGTAATTATTAGTTAGATAACTGTCCCTTTGTATTGGATATGCAAAGTCAAAGCCATCTCTGTAGTAGGAAAGAACAGGAGGCTCTGATGTGAACACACACATAATCCAATACACGGGTCTCACAGGGTAAGATAATGTGAGAAGAGAGCGGCTTGGTCTGTCCTATATATCAAGGTGAATTGTGTTGCCGTCGCCACACACCCAAGGTGTGTCATTACCCACAACAAAGCTCAGTCTGTCCTCATACACAACTCTCTGAATTCTTGCTAATGGCTTTCTTCCCTCTCATCACTACGCTGAGTTTATCCACATTGTCTGCTGCCAGCTAGATAAAACACCGAGCTTAATCCCACAGAGCTCTATGACTTCAAACCGGAAACATTGTCGTATCCGAATGTGGTGGCAGCTGCACGTCTTGTGATCATGTCCCAGTGATATGTACTTTTCTTATGGCCATGTTACCAACGTGCCAACTGTCAGTAATTCTTCTGACGGTAAAAATGGGGCCAGATATAGGCAGAAACACTAGCAACAAGTTATATTTCATTAGAAACTTGCTCTGCAAAACCTATTAACGGGGATTTACATACAAAATTGAAAATATCAAATCATCAGAATGGTCTAAAAACGCCTAAAACAACAACACCAAAAAGATATTAAAGTTCTGTTCACATTATAATGCAGAGCTTTCATCTTGGAAGCGCTTTTCTTGCCAACAAAATAACTGAAACTCAGGATCCTGCACAATGTCATGAGATAAGCAGAAGACATAAGCTAGTGTGAACACAGCCGAAATGCTAGATGTACTATTTTATAATTGTATTAGCAATCTTATGTGAAGGTGTAATACATCGGATATAATGGGCAGATGACAAGTATCATCTTGACATAACTTACACATTTTTGATTTTTCACCTACCAGTGGTCACACCATCTTTGTTTTTTAGTTTAATGCAGATGTGTGTGGTCTCTACAGGAGAGTGGTACTCACTACACCATACCTGCTGAACTTGGTAGGGGCTTAACCCCTGAGAATGCCCCCGGACTGCCAGCGAACACGCTTAAACTTCATAGGAACCCGACCACCCTGGTCTGACTGTTAACACTCATATTGGGTGGGATTTGCACAAGCTACACCCCTTTGCAGTTCAGATTTTGGACTGCTAGAAATTGGCAGGCTGCAAGCGACCTTTGGGCTGTATGTTGTGCAGGTCTACCCCCCTAGGCTGACCATTGTGGAGTAGAGTTAAAAGGGTTTTCCCATGAAGTAAAATTGACGTGGGAAGCTTGCAAATTAAATAATAAACATTTTCACCATTCATCATTCTTAAAAATTCTGGACCATTTTTATTTTAGCTGCTCCTTTAGTGATCCATTGTGTACAGCTCGGCTCTTGGGGATACAACCAGGGCTGAGAGCTCTTCATTCCTGGTCAGACATGCCACCTCACCATCTACTTACAGTAAGCTACTTGAATGATCAAACCCAGGTCTGTCATCTACTACCGCCATGTCACTCTTATAATTAGTCAAACAGTGCAAATGAAATTAAAAAAGGAAACCAAATCAGGTCTGTGCATTGATAAACATTGGTCCTGCGGATTAACTAGGCTGTGTCGGGTAAAAACTTACCTCTGACTACATTTAGCTACTCACATTATACATAAACAGAAGTTTCTTTACTAGAGAAAGGAAAGCCGGTATTCATGCCTCCGCACATTTGCAGTCAACAATCCACACCCCCTTCTGACACAGAGAGCTGAAGAGCTGGATGCAGGAGGTGTGAAATGAGATTGTGGCAAAACCCCTTTAAGCAGGTTTGGAATGCAAAAAATTCCAGATCAACATTTTTATTTTGATTACTAGGATACTAAACATTTGTATGTTTTTATGTTTTATGACTTTTGTTTTCAAAATTTTTATTGTTTTACACATTTTTTACAAAATGCGTATTGATTATGTAATAGTTAACATATATGGACATTTGGTACAATAAACATTATTTTTTTTACACCATTCACATTTCACACTTAATAACTTGTTAGATTAATTCTACAGGTTATTACGGTCGTGTGGATACTTAAAATGTGTAGGGTTTTTTCTGTGTGTAATATATGCACAATTATTTTGTATTAAATATTTATTTTTATTTTATATTTTTACACTTTTTATGTTTTTTACTTTTTTTTAAAAATCCCATGAAGGGAGAACTTTAACTTTTTACACTTAGTAATGTATTAGCATATTTATATATGCTAATACATTATAATCTGTGTCAGTCTGACACAGGCAGTGATCAGGACAGCACACAGTCTGCCCCGGTCACTGGCTTGTTACACAGACAGCTCTGGGTCTACTCTAGGTCCCCAGGGCTGACTGTGCAGCCGTTCCCTGGGCTCCGTCGGGTTACCGGGTGTTCAGATCACCCGACAGAGCAGGGAAACCCTTTGATTGCGCTGCGATTGCGATCCGCCGCAATCAAAGGGTTAAAGCACCGGGATGCGGAGGTTCCCCCGCTTCCCGGTGCTCGCAGGAGATGCTCTGGGATCAGGGCTGTGTAGTACAGCCCCGATCTCAGTGCAGCTGCGGCGCCGCAAACTCCGATGTCTGCAGTGACGCCAAAAGACGTTGCTGTGTACGAACGACCTGCACCAGCCAACATCAAAAGTCGGTGGGCTGTCGTTAAGGCGTTAAACACCAGTAGAACTTTATTTTACTCTTATAACTTTACTGCAGTGCAATAAGTGTTCTACTGCATTATTGCCCATATGGCTGTAACTCTGCCCATATGGCTGGGAACCTTTGTTAATCCTCAGACTGTTGTATAAATCTGTCAACCTCAGCATAATAACCCTTCTTCCCAGGGGCATAACTATAGCAAAATGAGTTGGGCCCCCATCACCTAATGGCAATAAACTACTACATAAGCATAAGTAGCAATAATTAAAGGTATAAATAACACCACCATGTATCAGGGAACCCACATAGATAGAGCTGGAGCGCAAAAAACCGTTAACTTTTTGTTCCCTCCAAAAAGGAACAATGTTCTTGTACTCGAATGGGGCCCCCTTAACCCATAGTTATGCCAGTGCTTCTGCTTTTGTTTTTTTCCCTGTAGGTGTCCTAATACATTGAATGGAGCTTTAACCGTAGCTGTTTGGGCAACTATGCCAACCAAGATTCTAAGTTGCTTTTCTCATTATTGCTCTCAGGTTAGGACTAGTCCAGCTTTGAGCCATATAATGCTTCCTTAAAGGGAATGTGTCATCAAAAAAATTTCTTCCTGTTTAACTCATGTTTTTATGTTAAACACATTGTTTAGGAATTTTTGGTTATGCTTTTCATTTTCCATATCACTTTCAATAGTTTAAAAAAATTCTTATGTCCTGCATTTTTCACTTTGGCCACTAGGCTTAATAATAGTATGACACTTCCTGTTCTGTAGAGAGAAATTTTCAGCAGGTGGGGTGAGTAGGAATAACCACTTGATTAGCCAACCTGTAACGGAGATGAAAAGGGGCTACTACCAAACTGTGCAAAAGCCCCATGTTTCCAAGGAGTCACCCCCTCTTTAGACATTTCTACATGTAATACTGTTCATGTTATTAGTGTTTTTAATATTTTATGTTCTTTATTGATTTTTTTTGCTGTAGATTCCGCACGGGAATTTGATATGTAGTATTCCAATGTAAATACTGTGTTTCTGTGTAGTGGCAACCATGCAGTTCTCTGGACAAACCTGCTCATCACACATTCCGAAATATCCGCTCAATTAATACTCAGGAACTCACAGACACCATATACTCCTCACTGCCCCCAATCTCCTCCCTCTCCTGTCCAGACCAGGCTGTCAAATGTTACAATGAAACTCTCACAACCACCCTGGACATGTTGGCACCACTCAGACACCGCACCACCAGAGTCAGACGCCCGCAGCCTTGGCACACACCTCAGACTCGCCATCTGCAGCGATGTTCCAGGTGTGCTGAGTGGCTGTGGAGAAAGTCGAAGCTACCTGCAGACTTTCTCCACTATAAATTTCCGGCTCAGGACCTACCACACTGCCCTTCACTGCGCCAAACAAAAATATTTCACCTCCCTCATCTCAACACTACACAACAACCCAAAATGCCTCTTTGACACCTTCCACTCCCTCCTAAGGCCTAGAGCTCAGGCCCCAGTCACTGACCTCTGTGCTGAAGACCTGGCCACTCACTTCAAAGAGAAAATTGAAAATATCCGGCTAAACATATCTCAGTCCCCAAGTAATACCCATCCCATCCCCTCCCACACGTCCTCTAATCTACTCTCAGCCCTTGACCCGACGACAGAGGAAGAAGTATCCAGGCTTCTCCTGTCTGCTCGCCCCACCACCTGCTCTACTGACCCCATTCCCTCCCACTTGTCCAGTCTATTTCTCCAGCTGTTTCCCCTCTCACCTTACTGCTATCTGTAACCTCTCTCTCACTGGATCTTCCATCTTCCTTCAAACACGCCC
>JAODAL010067063.1:0-17470 GCA_025379985.1 Phyllomedusa bahiana
GGTACGGCGCTGCCCCCCACCTCATGCATTTGTATATATGAGGTAGGCCCGGGGCCCGCCTCCCACCTCACTGCATTTTGTTTTAGTATGAGGTACGGCGCTGCCTCCCCCCCTCACTGCATTTTGTTAGTTAGGCGGGCTGGCCCCCCCACCTCACTGATTGTTAAAAGTATAGGGAAAGGGCGGTGGCTCCCACCCCACGCATTTTGGGATAGTAGAGGTTTTAGGTACGCCCTGCCTCCCCCCTCAGCATTGTGTATAGTATGGGGTAAGGTTTGGCGCTGCCTCCCCACCTCACGCATGTTTTAAATTATTTTGAGGTACGGCGCGCTCCCCCCCTCACTGCTTGTGTAAAGTATGAGGTACGGCCTGCCTCCCCCCTCACTGTTGTTATAGTAGAGGTTTTTAGGTGTGCTCCCCCTCACTGGGATGTTTTATAGTATGAGGTTGGGGTTGTACCTCCGGGGTTTGTTTAGGGGGCCTCCTTACACCCCCGCATTTTTATAGTTTAAAAGGGATGAGGGAGGCCTGCTTCCCACCCCCACTCATTGGGGTTAGTAAGAGGTATGAGTACGGGCTCCTTTTCCCCCCTCCCCGCATTTTGTATAGTATAGGTACGGGCGCCCCCCACCCCACTGCATTGTGTAATAGAGGGACGGGGCGCCTCCCACCTCACTCATTGTGTATAGTATAGGTATGAGGTCTGCTCCCTCCCCCTCCTGCATTTTGTTATATGAGGTACGGCCTGCCCCCCCACCTCACTCATTGTTATAAAGAGGTAGGGGCCTCCTCCCACCTCACGCATTGTTTAGTATGAGGTACGGTGCTGCCTCCCACCTCACTGCATTGTGGTTTTTAGGGATGAGGGACGGCGCGCCTCCCCCCCACTGCATTTTGTTTTAATGAGGAGAGGTACGGGGCGCTCCCAACCCCCACTGCATTGTGTATAGAAAAGAGGGATAGGTCGGGGCTGCCTTTCCCCCCCACTGCTTGGTTTTTAGGGAGGGCGGTGCCCTCCCACCCCACTGCTTGTGGGTTTGTATGATTTACGGGCTTTTCCCACCTCACTGCATTGTGTATATATGAAGGTACGGGCTGCCTCCCCCTCACTGCATTGTGTATAGTATGAGGGAGAGGTACGGCCTCCTCCCACCTCACTGCATTTTTTAAATATAGGTATAGGTAGGCGTGCCTCCCACCTCACTGCAAGTGTATATATGAGGGATGAGGGACGGCGGCCCCCACCTCACTGCATTGTGTTAGTATGAGGTATGAGTACGGCGCTGCCCCCCACCTCACTGCATTGTGTATAGTATTTGGGGGGTAGGGGTGCCTCCCACCCACTGCATTGTGTAAGTATGAGGGATGAGTACGGCCTGCCTCCCACCCATGCATTGTGTATTTAGTATGAGGAAAAGGGCTGCCTTTCCCCCCTACTGATTGTGTATATAGGAGGGGACGGGTGCCTCCCACCTCATGCATTGTGTATAGTAGAGGTTGAGGTACGGCGCTTTCTCCCACCTCACGCCTGTGTATAGTTTATGATACGGGTGCCCCCACCTACTGATTTTTTATAGATGAGGATTACGGCGCTGCCCCACCTCACTGCATTTTGTATAGTATGAGGTTTTGAGGGAAGGCGCTGCCTCCCACCTCACTGATTTTGTATGTATAGGATGAGGTACGGGGCTGCCTCCCCCCCATGCATTGTGTTTATGTATGAGGTATGAGGTACGGGGCTGCCTCCCACCCTCACTGATTGTGAATATTAATGAGGTACGGGGCCTTCCCACTATTTCAAATGGGGTTTTAGTTTTTGAGGTATTGATGGGGACGGGCGCCTTCCCCCCCCACTGCATTTTGATAGGGTTTGAGGTAGGCGCTGCCCCCCCACCTCACTGCATGTGTAAGATGAGGTTTGAGTACGGGGGGTGCCTCCCACCTCACTCAATTGTGTATAAATTTTTTTGAAAGGGGGTATTTTTGGGTAGGGGCCCTTTCCCACCTATCTTTGTTGTAAAAGGTATGAGGTACGGCGCTGCCCCCCCCCCCATGCAAATTTGTTGTTATAAGTATGAACGGTTTCCCCCCAATTTTAAAAATGAGGAGGCGCTGCCCTCCCACCTCCGCATTGGTATGTAGAGGTATGGGTACGCGCTGCCCCCACCTCACTGCATTTTGTATAGTATTAGGTAGGCGTGCCTCCACCTACTGATTTTAAAGATGAGGTGTGCGGCGTGCCCCCACCCATAGTGAAAATAAGGTACGGTGTATATTTTTTTTTATATGAGTTGGGTCGGCCTGCCCCCCACCTACTGCCTTTTTAAATTTACGGCCCCCCCTCCCCAACTGATTGTTATTATGAGGTACGGGCGTCCTCCCACCCACTGCATTGTGTATATATGAGGAGAGGTACGGGGCCCGCCTCCCCACCTCCCCGCATTGTGTAAAGTAAAAGGGTTAGGGCTGCCTCCACTCACTGATTGTGTTTAAAAATGAGGTATGAGTACGGCGTGCCCCCCCACCTCACTGCATTGTTTAGAAAGAGGGTTTAGTACGGGGCTGCCTCCCCCTCACTGATTGTGTATATTAAAGAGGGACGGCCTGCCTCCCACTCACGATTGTTATAGTGGGGTAGGTAAAGGGGCCCGCCTCCCACCTCACTGCATTTTGTTATATGGGGAAGGGAAAGGCGCGCCTCCCCACCACTCATTGTTATAGTATGAGGGATGAGGTACGGGCTCCCCCCCACCCCCCTGCATTTGTAAATATGAGGTTGAGGTACGGCGCTGCTCCCACCTACTGCATTTGTATAGTTTTGAGGGGAGGGAGGGTTTTCCCCCCCACTGCATTGTGTAAAGTATGAGGTTCCCCTGCCTCCCACCTCACTGCATTGTTTATAGTATAGGTAGGCGCCCGCCCTCCCACCCCCATGCATTGTGTAATATGAGGATGAGGGACGGGCTGCCTCCACCCATGCATTGGTATAGTATGGATGGTACGGGTCCACCCCCCCACTGCATTGTGTATAGTATGAGTTTTCGGGCGCTCCCACCTCACGCATTGGTATATATGGAGGGTAAAGGGGGGGCTGCCTCCCCCTCACTGCATTGGTGTAATATAGGCGGCCTGCTCCCACCTCAGATTGTTAAGTAAGAGGACGGGCGCCCCCCACCCCACTGCATGTGTATATATGAGGTATGAGGTCGGCGCTGCCTCCCCCCCCACTGATTTGTAAGTAAGAGGTATGAGGTACGGCGGCCTCCCCCCTCCGCATTTTTGGGAAAGTAGGGATAGGTACGGCGCTGCCTCCCACCTCACTGAATTGTGGATAGAATGAGGCACGGCCCTGCCTCCCACCTCACTCATTGTGGTTTAGTATGAGGGGTACGGGGTGACCCCCCATGCATTGGTTGTATGAGGTAGAGGTACGGCCTGCCTCCCACCTCACTGCATTGTGTTTATAGGGGATAGGGACGGGGGCCCCCCACCTACTGATTGTGTAAGTATGAGGGACGGCGTGCCTCCCCCCTACTCATTGTGTATTTTGTATAGGGCGGGCGCCTTTTCCCCCTCTGATTTGGTTTTTTAGATAGGGAGGGGCTGCCCCCCACCTCCTGCATTGGTATAGTATGAGGTTTTGGGTCCCCCTGCCTTATGATTTTGGTTTTGTTAGGTTGGGCCCCCTCCTCCCCCCTTTTGTTTTTGGGAAATTAGGGTTTGGGGCCCCCTCCCCCCTTGATTTTTGGTATAGTAGATTGGGTCCCGGGGGCTCCCCTATTGATGGTTAGTATGGGTTTCCTCCTCCCCCCTTTTGATTGTGAAAAATGAGGTTTTTCCCCTCCCCCCATTTTTGATTTTGGTATTTGGGGAGGCGGGCCCCCTCCCCCCATGTTGGGATAGTAGGGCGGGCCCCCCCCTCCCCCCTTTTTGATTTTGGGAAGTTGGGTCCCCCCCCCAATATATTTTGGGAAGTTGGGGTTAATACGGGGTTTTAATAGGGGGGGGGGGGGGGGGGGGGGGGGGGGGGGGGGGGGGGGGGGGGGGGGGGGGGGGGGGGGGGGGGGGGGGGGGGGGGGGGGGGGGGGGGGGGGGGGGGGGGGGGGGGGGGGGGGGGGGGGGGGGGGGGGGGGGGGGGGGGGGGGGGGGGGGGGGGGGGGGGGGGGGGGGGGGGGGGGGGGGGGGGGGGGGGGGGGGGGGGGGGGGGGGGGGGGGGGGGGGGGGGGGGGGGGGGGGGGGGGGGGGGGGGGGGGGGGGGGGGGGGGGGGGGGGGGGGGGGGGGGGGGGGGGGGGGGGGGGGGGGGGGGGGGGGGGGGGGGGGGGGGGGGGGGGGGGGGGGGGGGGGGGGGGGGGGGGGGGGGGGGGGGGGGGGGGGGGGGGGGGGGGGGGGGGGGGGGGGGGGGGGGGGGGGGGGGGGGGGGGGGGGGGGGGGGGGGGGGGGGGGGGGGGGGGGGGGGGGGGGGGGGGGGGGGGGGGGGGGGGGGGGGGGGGGGGGGGGGGGGGGGGGGGGGGGGGGGGGGGGGGGGGGGGGGGGGGGGGGGGGGGGGGGGGGGGGGGGGGGGGGGGGGGGGGGGGGGGGGGGGGGGGGGGGGGGGGGGGGGGGGGGGGGGGGGGGGGGGGGGGGGGGGGGGGGGGGGGGGGGGGGGGGGGGGGGGGGGGGGGGGGGGGGGGGGGGGGGGGGGGGGGGGGGGGGGGGGGGGGGGGGGGGGGGGGGGGGGGGGGGGGGGGGGGGGGGGGGGGGGGGGGGGGGGGGGGGGGGGGGGGGGGGGGGGGGGGGGGGGGGGGGGGGGGGGGGGGGGGGGGGGGGGGGGGGGGGGGGGGGGGGGGGGGGGGGGGGGGGGGGGGGGGGGGGGGTTTTTTTTTTTTTTTTTTTTTTTTTTTTTTTTTTTTTTTTTTTTTTTTTTTTTTTTTTTTTTTTTTTTTTTTTTTTTTTTTTTTTTTTTTTTTTTTTTTTTTTTTTTTTTTTTTTTTTTTTTTTTTTTTTTTTTTTTTTTTTTTTTTTTTTTTTTTTTTTTTTTTTTTTTTTTTTTTTTTTTTTTTTTTTTTTTTTTTTTTTTTTTTTTTTTTTTTTTTTTTTTTTTTTTTTTTTTTTTTTTTTTTTTTTTTTTTTTTTTTTTTTTTTTTTTTTTTTTTTTTTTTTTTTTTTTTTTTTTTTTTTTTTTTTTTTTTTTTTTTTTTTTTTTTTTTTTTTTTTTTTTTTTTTTTTTTTTTTTTTTTTTTTTTTTTTTTTTTTTTTTTTTTTTTTTTTTTTTTTTTTTTTTTTTTTTTTTTTTTTTTTTTTTTTTTTTTTTTTTTTTTTTTTTTTTTTTTTTTTTTTTTTTTTTTTTTTTTTTTTTTTTTTTTTTTTTTTTTTTTTTTTTTTTTTTTTTTTTTTTTTTTTTTTTTTTTTTTTTTTTTTTTTTTTTTTTTTTTTTTTTTTTTTTTTTTTTTTTTTTTTTTTTTTTTTTTTTTTTTTTTTTTTTTTTTTTTTTTTTTTTTTTTTTTTTTTTTTTTTTTTTTTTTTTTTTTTTTTTTTTTTTTTTTTTTTTTTTTTTTTTTTTTTTTTTTTTTTTTTTTTTTTTTTTTTTTTTTTTTTTTTTTTTTTTTTTTTTTTTTTTTTTTTTTTTTTTTTTTTTTTTTTTTTTTTTTTTTTTTTTTTTTTTTTTTTTTTTTTTTTTTTTTTTTTTTTTTTTTTTTTTTTTTTTTTTTTTTTTTTTTTTTTTTTTTTTTTTTTTTTTTTTTTTTTTTTTTTTTTTTATTTTTTTTTTTTTTTTTTTTTTTTTTTTTTTTTTTTTTTTTTTTTTTTTTTTTTTTTTTTTTTTTTTTTGTAGGTTTACGGGCTGCCTCCCACCTCACTGCATTTTTGGTTATAGTATGAGGTATGAGGTACGGCGCTGCCTCCCACCTCACTGCATTGTGTATAGTATGAGGTAGGAGGTACGGCGCTGCCCCCCCACCTCACTTTCATTGTGTTAGTATGAGGTACGGCACTGCCTCCCACCTCACTGCATTGTGTATAGTATGAGGTATGAGGTACGGCGCTGCCTCCCACCTCACTGCATTGTGTATAGTATGAGCGGTCCCATGAGGTTTTTGGTCCGTGCCTCCCACCTCACTGCATTGTGTATAGTATGAGGTATGAGGTACGGCGCTGCCTCCCACCCCCACTCATTGTGTTATAGTATGAGGATGAGTACGGGGCTGCTTTCCCACCTCACTGCATTGTGTATAGTATAGGTAGAGGACGGCGCTGCCTCCCCACGCATTGTGTATATATAGGTATGAGGTACGGCGCTGCCCCCACCTCACTGGGATTGTGATATAGTATGAGGTACGGCGCTGCCTCCACTCCTGCATTGTGTATAGTTTTAGGTATGAGGTACGGCGCTGCCTCCCACCTCACTGCATTGTGTATAGTATGAGGTATGAGGTACGGGGCTGCCTCCCACCTCACTGCATTGTGTTTAGTTAGAGGTATGATGTACGGCGCTGCCTCCCCACCTCACTGCATTGTTTATAGTATGAGGTTTTGAGGTACGGCGCTGCCTCCCACCTCACTGCATTGTGTATAGTATGAGGTATGAGGTACGGCGCTGCCTCCCACCTCACTGCATTGTGTATAGTATGAGGTACGGGGCTGCCTCCCACCTCACTGGATTGTGTAGAGTATGAGGTATGAGGTTACGGGGCTGCCTCCCACCCCACTGCATTGTGTATGTATGAGGGTTTAAGGGACGGCCCCCTGCCCCCCACCTCACTGCATTGTGTAAGTATGGGGTATGAGGGACGGTGCTTCCCCACTCACTCATTGTGTATAGTATGAGGTACGGCGCGCCTCCCACCTCACTGCATTGTGTATAGTATGAGGTATGAGGTACGGCGCTGCCTCCCACCTCACTGCATTGTGTATAGTATGAGGTACGACGCTGCCTCCCACCTCTGCATGTGTATAGTATGAGGTATGAGGTACGGCGCTGCCTCCCACCTCACTGCATTGTGTATAGTATGAGGTATGAGGTACGGCGCTGCCTCCCACCTCACTGCATTGTGTATAGTATGAGGTATGAGGTACGGCGCTGCCTCCCACCTCACTGCATTGTGTATAGTATGAGGTATGAGGTACGGCGCTGCCTCCCACCTCACTGCATTGTGTATAGTATGAGGTACGGCGCTGCCTCCCACCTCACTGCATTGTGTATAGTATGAGGTATGAGGTACGGCGCTGCCTCCCACCTCACTGCATTGTGTATAGTATGAGGTATGAGGTACGGTGCTGCCTCCCACCTCACTGCATTGTTTATCGTATGAGGTACGGCGCTGCCTCCCACCTCACTGCATTGTTTTTAGTATGAGGTACGGCGCTGCCTCCCACCTCACTGCATTGTGTATAGTATGAGGTATGAGGTACGGCGCTGCCTCCCACCTCACTGCATTGTGTATAGTATGAGGTATGAGGTACGGCACTGCCTCCCACCTCACTGCATTGTGTATAGTATGAGGTAAGGTAGGCGCTGCCTCCCACCTCACTGCATTGATTTAGTATAGGGATTGAGGTACGGCGCTGCCCCCACCTCACTGTTTGTGTATAGTATGAGTATAGGTACGGCGCTGCTCCCACTCACTGATTGTGTTTTAGTAAAGGTATGGGTACGGTGCTGCTTTCCCCCTCACCCGCATTGTGTATAGTATGAGGTATTGAGGTACGTGGGTTTCCTCCCACCTCACTGCACTGTGTATAGTATGAGGTATGAGGTACGGTGCTGCCTCCCATCTCACTGCATTGTGTTTATAGGGATGAGGTACGGCGCTGCTCCCCACCTCACTGCATTGTGTTAGTAAAGAGGTATGAGGTACGGGCTGGGTCCCACCTCACTCCATTGTGTATAGTAGGAGGTACGGCGCTGCCTCCCACCTCACTGCATTGTGTATAGTATGAGGTATGAGGTACGGCGCTGCCTCCCACCTCACTGCATTGTGTATAGTATGAGGTATGAGGTACGGCGCTGCCTCCCACCTCACTGCATTGTGTATAGTATGAGGTATGAGGTACGGCGCTGCCTCCCACCTCACTGCATTGTGTATAGTATGAGGTACGGCGCTGCCTCCCACCTCACTGCATTGTGTAAAAGTATGAGGTATGAGGTCGGGCTGCCTCCCACCTCACCTGCATTGTGTTTAGTATGAGGGACGGCGCTGCCTCCCCCACTCACTGCATTTGTGTATAGTATGAGTAACGTGCTGCCTCCCACCTCACTGCATTGTGTAAAAGGGATGAGGGACGGGGCTGCCTCCACCTACTGCATTGTGTATAGTATGAAGGTACGGCGCTGCTCCCCACCTCACTGCATTGTGGGATTTGTATGAGGTATGAGGTAGGCGCTGCCTCCCACCCATCTGCATTTGTGTATAGTATGAGGTACAGCGCGGGATCCCACCTCACTGCATTGTGTATAGTAGAGGTATGAGGACGGGCTCCCCCCATCTCACTGCATTGTGTATAGTATGAGGTACGGCGCTGCCTCCCACCTCACTGCATTGTGTATAGTATGAGGTATGAGGTACGGCGCTGCCTCCCACCTCACTGCATTGTGTATAGTATGAGGTATGAGGTACGGCGCTGCCTCCCACCTCACTGCATTGTGTATAGTATGAGGTATGAGGTACGGAGCTGCCTCCCACCTCACTGCATTGTGTATAGTATGAGGTATGAGGTACGGCGCTGCCTCCCACCTCACTGCATTGTGTATAGTATGAGGTACGGCGCTGCCTCCCACCTCACTGCATTGTGTATAGTATGAGGTATGAGGTACGGCGCTGCCTCCCACCTCACTGCATTGTGTATAGTATGAGGTACGGCGCTGCCTCCCACCTCACTGCATTGTGTATAGTATGAGGTATGAGGTACGGCGCTGCCTCCCACCTCACTGCATTGTGTATAGTATGAGGTATGAGGTACACGGCTTGCTCCCCCCCACCTCACTGCATTGTTGTATAGTATGAGGCACGGCGCTGCCTCCCACCTCACTGCATTGTGTAATATGAGGTAGAGGTACGGGGCTGCCTTTCCCTCCTCACTGCATTGTGTATAGTTTGAGGTATGAGGTACGGCGCTGCCTCCCACCTCACTGCATTGTGTATAGTATGAGGTACGGCGCTGCCTCCCACCTCACTGCATTGTGTATAGTATGAGGTATGAGGTACGGTGCTGCCTCCCACCTCACTGCATTGTGTATAGTATGAGGTACGGCGCTGCCTCCCACCTCACTGCATTGTGTATTTTGTATGAGGTAAAGAGGTACGGCGCTGGGCCCCCCACCTCACTGCATTGTGTATGTATGAGGTATGAGGTACGCGCGCCCCCCCACCTCACTGCAAATTTTGGTATAGTATGAGGTTGAGGTCGGCGCTGGCCTCCCACCCACTGCATTGTGATATAGTTTGAGGAACGGGCTGCCCCACCTCCTGCAAATTTTGTATGGTATGAGGTAATGAGGTACGGCGCTGCCTCCCACCTCTCTGGATTGTGTTTTGTATGAGGTACGGCGCTGCCTCCCACCCCAATGCAATTGTGAATATAGGTAGGGTCTGTCCCACCTCACTGCGTTATGAGAGATAGAGGACGGCGCGCTCCCACCTCACTGCATTGTGGTATGTAATGAGGTAGTGAGGTACGCGGGGCCCCCCTATCCACTCACTGCATTGTGGTATGTAGAGGTAGAGGTACGGGCCTGCCTTTCCCCCCTCACTGCATTGTTATAAAAATGAGGTAATGAAAGGGAGGGCTGCCGACCACCCCACTGCTTGTGTATAGTATGAGGTATGAGGGTACGGGCCGTCCCACTCACTGCATTGGGGTTTTAGTATGGAGGGATGAGGTACGGCGTGCCTCCCACCCACTGCTTGGGGGTATAGTAATGAGGATAGGACGGCGCTGCCTCCCCCCACTGCATTGTGTAAGTAGGATGAGGGTGCTGCCTTCCCACCTACTGCATGTGATAGTATGAGGTATGAGGTACGGAGCTGCCCCCCTCGGGGGGCCCCCGCCCCCCCACCCACCCAGCAGGTAAGAGAGTCAGGCGCGCCTCCCACCTACTGCATGTGTAGCTGAGTAGGTGCCCCCTATGCTGGATGTAATGAGGGACGGGACTGCCTCCCACTCACTGCATTGTGTAGTAGAGTATGAGGTACGGCGGCAGGCCTCCCACGCTCCACTGAAATTGTGATAAGATGAGGTATAGGTACGGCGCTGCCTACCACCTCACTGCATTGTGTATAGTATGAGGTATGAGGTACGGCGTGCCTCCCCCCTCATGCATGGGTATAGGGATAGGTATGAGGTACGGGCAGTATACGCTGGTAAGGATGAGGTAGAGGTAGGCTGCCTACCACCTAAATGGGATGTGAATTTGGGTTAAGAGAGTTGTATCACGAGGGTTATAGATGAGGGTACGGCGTCGCTCCCACCTACTGCAATGTGTTTTTAATAGGTATGAGAGGGACGGCGCTGCCTCCCACCTCACTGCATGTGTTTGTAGGTAAAGGGATGGTTAAACAAGGCGCTGCTCCCACCTCACGCATTGTGTAAAAGTAGAGGTATGAGGGTAACGGGCTGCCTCCCACCTCACTGATTGTGTATATATAGGGATGAGGTACGGCGCTGCCTCCCAAATCATGCATTGTGTATAGTAGAGGGGTATGAGGTACGCGCGCTGCCTCCCACCTCACTGCTTGTGTATAGTATGGGGGACAGATGTAAAGAGACGTTAGGGCTCCCACCTACTGCATTGTGTTTAGTAAAGAGGTATGAGGGTACAGCGTTTCCTCCCAACCTCATGTGTGTAAAGTATGAGGGATAGGCGCTGCCTCCACCTCATGCAATGGGGATGTATGAGGTATGAGGAGGGTTATATGAGGATAAGTATGAGGACGGGCTGCCTCCACCTCACTGCATTGTGTATAGTATGAGGTAATGAGGTCGGGCTGCCTTCCACCCCACTAAATTTTGTATAAATATGAGGTACGGCGCTGCTCCCACCTCACTGCATGTGTTAGTACGAGGATGAGGTAGGGGTGCCCACTTGCATTGTGTAATAGAGGTTTAGGACGGCGCTGCCGGGCCACCACTGCATTGTGTAGTCAGAGTTAGAGGACGGGGGGCTGCCTCCACACTCACTGCAATATTGTATTAGTATGAGGTAAATGAGGTAGGTGCTGCCTCCACCTCACTGCATTGTGTATAGTATGAGGGGTAACGGCGCGCTCCCACTCACTGCATTGTGTATAGTATGAGGTATGAGGTACGGCGCTGCATCCCACCTCACTGCATTGTGTATAGTATGAGGTATGAGGTACGGCGCTGCCTCCCACCTCACTGCATTGTGTATAGTATGAGGTAGAGTAGGGGACCCCACGAGTGTATGGTAGATAGGCTGCTCCCACCTCACTGCATTGTTATAGTATGAGGTATGAGGTACGGCACTGCCTCCAACCTCACTGCAATGTGTATAGTATGGGTATGAGGTAAAGGCGTGGGCCCCCACCTCAAAATGCATTTGATAGTATGAGGTAAAGGGGGTAAGGCGCCGCCTCCACCCACTGCATGGAGTAGAGGTATGAGGGACGGCGCGCCCCCCACCCACGATGGTATAGTATGAGGTAGGCGCTTGGTCCCCATATGCTTTAAGTAGAGGACGGCGCTGCCTCCACCTCACTGCATTGGATAGATAGGTATGGGGGTACGGTGCTTGCCCCCCCACGCAAGATAGTAGGGTAGGCGGTGGCCCCCATATGATGGATAGAGGGTAAAGGTGCTGGCCTCCACTTACTGCATTGTGTATAGTATGAGGATGAAGTACGGCGCTGCCTCCACCACATGCAAGTGAGTATGGGTAGGTGTGTCCACCCACGATGTGTTAAATATGAGGACGGGCTGCCCCCACCTATGATTGTGTATAGATGAGGGACGGCGCTGCTCCCACCTCACTGGGTCTGTGTGATAGGGGGTGAGGGTATGAGGGACGGGCTGCCTCCCACCTCATGCATTGTGTATAGTATGAAAGGGGATGAGGTACGGCGCTTGCCCCACCACCGGCATGTGTATAGTTGAGGTAGAGGTTGGTGGCCTCCCACTCACGGGGGATAGATGAGGTAGGCGTCACCACTGATTTTTATAGAGGTATGAGGGGACGGGCTGCCTCCAATCACTGCATGGGTAAAAGTATGAGGTATGAAAGGGACGGCGCCGCTCCAAACCCCACTATTGAGTATGGTATGAGGTATGAGGTACGGGCTAGCCCCCCATGGGATGGATAATGAGGTATGAGGAGGCGCTGCTAAAGCATGGAAGTAAAGGATGAAAAGGTACGGCGCTGGCCTTCCACCGTCACGCATTGTAAAATATGAGGTAAAGGTAGGCTTTTACCCCAGAGGTATAGTATGGGGGTAGAGTACGGCGCTGCCTCCCACCTCAAATGCATGGGTGTATAGATGAGGTATGAGGTACGGGCTGGCCTCCCAAACCCCACTGCATTGGGGTAGTAGTATAAAGGGTACGGCGTGCCCTCCACCTCACTGCATTGTGTATGTAAGAGGTAAAGAGGAGGCGCGCCCCCACCTCACGCAGGAAGATGAGGTGGCTGCCCCACCCATGATGGGGTAAGTATGAGGTCGGGCTTTCCTTTCCCCCCTCACTGCTGTGTATAGAATGAGGTAATGAGGTACGGCGCTGCCTCCAAACCCCACTGCATTGTGTAGTAGGTATGAGGTACGGTGATGGGGCCCCCCCCTCAAAAAGGGAAAAGAGAGAGGGGGGGGGCCCCCCCAAGATTTGGGAAGAAGGGGGGGGGACGGGTTTAACGGGGGGAAAGGGGGGGGGGGGGGGGCCCCCCCGAGGGAAAAGGAAGGGGGGATTAGGGGTGCCCCAAAAAGCCCGGGGAGAGAGGGAAAGAGGGGGGGGGAATACCCTTTTGTTTTTAAAGGGGGGGGGGAGGGGGGCCCCCCCCAAAAAAGGGGAAAGAGGGGGAAAAGGGGCCCCCCAAAGGGGGGGGGGTAAAGAGAGAAAAGGGGGGAAGAAAGGTAAGGAGAGGACGGGTGGGGCCCCCCCCGAGGAAGAGAAGGGTTTTGAGGGGGCGAAAAAAAAGAAAGGGAGGAAAAGGGGGGTGAAAAAACAGGGGGAAAAAGGGGGATTGGTTTTCCCCCCCCTAAAAAGGGTAATGTTGGTAAAGGCGGCGCTGCCTCCCACCTACCTGCATTGGTATGGGATGAGGATGGGAGGGCGCTGTCCCACCTCAATGATTTGTTGTTAGGTATGAGGTACGGCGCTGCTCCACTCACTGCAATTGTGTATAGTATGGGGGTATGAGGTACGGGCCTGCCTCCACCTCACTGCATTTTGTATAGTATGAGGTTAATGAGGTACGGCGTGCCTCCACCTCATGCATTGGTAATGGGATGAGGATGAGGTACGGGCTGCTCCACCTCACTGATTGGTGTAAATGAGGTAGGCGCGCCTCCACCCAATGGGATGGTGTATAGGTATGAGGTACGGGGTGCCCCCCTCACTGCATTGTGGGAAGTATGAGGTATGGGTACGGCGCTGCATCCACTCACTGCATTTTGTATAAGATGAGGGATGAGGCGGCGTGCTCCACCTCACTGCATTGTGTATAGTATGAGGATGAGGACGGGCGCTGCCTCCCACCTCAATGCATTGGTAAGAAAGAGGTAGAGGTACGGCGGCCTCCACCTAAGCATTGTGTATGTATGAGGTTAGGGACGGGCTGCCTCCACCTCGGGGATTGTGTATAGTAGAGAGGTACGGCGCTGTCTCCACTCACTGCATTTGGGATAGTATGGAGGTAAGGGTACGGCGTGCCTCCCACACTGCATGGATAAATAAGAGGTAGAGTACGGGCTGCCTCCACCTCACTGCAGTGTAATAGGGATGAGGTATGAGTACGGCGCTGCTCCACTCACTGCATTGGTATAGTATATGAGGATGAGGTAGGCGTGCTCCCACCTCACTGCATTGTGTAATAGTATGAGGTATGAGGTACGGGGGCCCCCCCTCACTGCATTGTGTATAGTAAAGAGGTAATGAAAGGGACGGCGCGCCTCCCCCACTGCATTGTGATAGTATAGGTTAAGGAGGCGCTGCTCCCACTCACGCATTGTGTATAAGTATGAGGTATGAGGTACGGCGTGCCCCACTCACTGCATTGTGTATAGTAGGAGGATTGGGACGGCGGGCCCCCCACTCACTGATTGTGAAAAAAAGAAAAATGAGGGAGGTAGGCGCTGCCTCCCCTCACGCATTGTGTATAGTATGAGGTATGAGGTACGGGCTGGGGCCCCCCCTCACTGCATTGTGTTTAGAGGTATGAGGTAGGCGCTGCCTTTCCCCCCTACTGCATTGTGTAAATATTTTGAGGTAGGCGCTGCTCCAAAATCACTGATGGGTGTATAGTATGGGGGTAAAGGTACGGGCTGCATCCACTCATGCATTGTGTATAGTAGAGGTATTGAGGTACGGGCTGCCTCCAACCAAAGCATTGTGTAATATGGGTATGGAGGTACGGTGCTGCTCCACCCACTGGGATTGTGTATAGTAAGGGTAGAGGACGGGTGCTGGGCCACCTCACTGATTGTGATGTATGAGGGAGTGAGGGCGCATGTCCACCACTGCATTGTGTATTAGTATGAGGTATGAGGTTTCGGGCGGGTGTCCCACCTCACTGCATGTGTAATAAGTATGAGGAGGTACGGCTGCCTCCCACTCACGATTGTGTATAAGTATGAGGTACGGGCGCTTGCCTCCACTCCTGCATGTGATGTATGAGGTATGAAGGTACGGCGCTGCTCCCACATCAATGCATTGGGGTATAGTATGAGGTAAAGAGGTACGGGCACGCCCCACCTCATGCATGGTATAGTATGAGGTAAAGGCGCGCTCCCACCTCATGCAAAGTGTATAGAGAGGGTATAGGGTAGGCGTGCTCCCACCACTGCTTGTGTATAGTATGGGAGGAGTGGGGCGTGGCCCACCTCATGCAATGGGTATAGTAAAGAGGTAGAGGTACGGGGCTCCACCTCACTGATTGTGTATAGTATGAGGATGAGGTACGGGTGCGCCTCCACCTCACTGCATTGTGTAAGTATAGGATGAGGTACGGGTGCTCACCTCCTGCATGTGTATAGTATGGGGGGAAGGGTACGGGCTGCCCCCAACCTCACGCATTGTGTATGTATGAGGTATGAGGACGGGCTGGGCCTCCACCTCACTGCATTGTGTAAAAGTATGAGGGTATGAGGTACGGCGCGCCTCCCACTACTGCATTGTGAATAGTATGAGGTAGGGGGCTGCCTCCACAAGCATTGTTATAGTATGAGGGGATGAGGTACGGCGCTGCCCCACTCATGCATTTTGTATATATGGGTAGGAGGTACGGGCTGCTCCCACCTCACTGATTGTTATAGTAAAGGGTAAAGAGGTACGGCTGCCTCCCACTCATGATGTGTTAGATGGGGTATGAGGTAGGGCTGCCTCCCACCTATGATTGTGTATAGTATGGTAGAGGTACGGCGCGCCCAACTACGCATTGTGTATAGAGAGAGGTAGAGGACGGGGCTTCCCCCACTCATGGATTGTGTAATAAAGAGGGTTTTTGAGGATACGGGGTGATCCCCCACTGTTTTGTTATGTAAGAAGAGGTAAAGGGCGTCCCACTCTCTGCATTGTGTATAGTATGAGGAATGGGTACGGCGGGTGCCTCCCACCATGCATTGGCATGGTAAAGGTATGAGGACGGGCGGGGCCCCCCCTCACTGCTTGTATAGTATGAGGGGATGAGGTTCGGGCTGCCTCCCACCTACTGCAGGATGAGAGGGGGGGGTACGCGTGCCTCCCACCCACTAATTGGTATAGTATGAGGGTTTAGGACGGGCTGCCTCCCACCTCACTGCATTGTGTTAGTAATGAGGTTTTGAGGTACGGCGTCCTCCACTCACTGGGTTGTGTAGTATGAGCGTCGGGCCGCCTCCACTCACTGCATTGTGTATAGATGAGGGGACGCCTGCCCACCACGATTGTGTATAGTAAAGAGGTAGAGGGGGACGGCGCTGCCCACCTCACTGCATTGTGTATAGTATGGGATGAGGTACGGCTGCCCCCACCTCACTGATTGTGTTTTTAAAATATGAGGTACGGTGCGGCCTCCCACCATGCAAATTTTGTATAGTAAAGAGGAATGAGGTACGGGGGTGCGCTCCCCCTACTGCATTGTGGGATAAATAAGAGTATGAGGTACGGCGCTGCTCCACCTCACTGCTTGGTTTAGTATGAGGTATGAGGTACGGGCTGCTCCACTTGCAAATTTTGTTAGTAGATATGAGGTACGGCGCTGCCTCCCACCTCACTGGTTGTTATAGTATGGGTAGGAAATACGCGGCCCCCACCACTGCATTGTGTAAGTAGGGTTAAAGAGGTACGGGCTGCCCCACTCACTCATTGGTATGTATGAGGAGGGTACGGCGCGGCTCCCACTCAATGCATTGTGTATAGTATGAGGTATGAGGTACGGCGCTGGCCTCCCAAACCCCAACTGCATTGTGTATAGTATGGAGAGGACGGCGCTGCCTCCCACCCACTGCATTGTGTATAGTATGAGGTATAGGTACGGGGCTGCCTCCCACTCAATGCATTGTGTATGTATGAGGTATGGGTACGGGCTGCCCCCCACCTCATGCATGTGGGATTAGATGAGGTATGAGGACGGGCGCTGTCCCCCAAAGGGTTTTGGAGGAGGGGGGGAAACCCCCGGTTTGAGGGGAGGGACGGGTTAAGAAGGTTTTTGGGGGGGGAAAGGGGGGGAATACGAGGGTTAAGGGAAGGGGGGGGGCCCCCCCGGGTTTGGGGTTTGGGGCGGGTCCCCCCCCGTTGGAAGAGGGAGAGGTTGGGGGGGGTTTAGCAAGGGGAAGAGAGGAAAAAGGGGAAAAGCGGGTTTAAGAGGAGGGGGGTGGGGACCCAGGGAAAAAAGGGGGGCCCCCTAAAGGAAAAAAGGGGGGAAAAGGAGGGGCCCCCTTAGGGGGAAAAAGGGCGGGTTAAAAACGGGTAAGAGAGGAAGGGGGGGCCCCCCTTAGAGGGGGGGGAAGGAGGGGCGTAAGCAGGGGTAAAAAGGGGGGGGAGGGGCCCCCCCTTTTGGGAAGGGGGGTTTGGGGGGGGGGGGAAGATGGGTTTTTGAGGGGGACGGGGGAACCCCCGATTTGGAAAAGGGGGGGGGGGGAAAAGAGGTTTTTTAGGAGAGGACGGGGGGGGAAGGGAAAATTTTTGGGGGGGCCCCCCTTTTTGAGGAAAGGGGAAAAAGGGGGCGGGGGAAAAAGCAGGGTTTAAAAAAAGGGGGGGCGGGGGGGGACCCAGAGGAAAAGGGGGGAGGGGAAAATTAGGGGAAGAGGGTTGGGGGGGGGAAAAAAAAGGGGAAAAAGGGGGGGTTTTGAG